>JXSR01S075609.1:45321-59425 GCA_000969725.1 Ophiothrix spiculata | reverse complement strand
CATTGTTGTTTCAGTTATATATATTCTCTTATGTAAACACTGTTATCATTGCAATTGTGGAAGAAAATAAAATGTTATGTTATGTTATGTTAATGA
Organism: Ophiothrix spiculata; assembly: GCA_000969725.1. Lineage (NCBI taxonomy): Eukaryota > Metazoa > Echinodermata > Ophiuroidea > Amphilepidida > Ophiotrichidae > Ophiothrix > Ophiothrix spiculata. The sequence continues at coordinate 59,329 of JXSR01S075609.1, read as the reverse complement.
CGACATCAATGGAATAAGAATAAAGTTATTCCCCTTTTGTGAATACGGGTCATTGGCTCCAGTGAATATAATCAATAAAGGGTTATCAAAATATTTTACAAAAGCTTACAAAATGCATTGTTATGCATTTACAAATTATTTGAATTAGTTAGGCTAATGTCTTGTTAAAACTTACATATATTTTCCGCACTCCTCTCCTAGCACCTTTTGAGGCTTTGGGCTTCACCACACCGTCTACAAGTTGCCTACATTCAGGTATGCTAAGAACATCTTCACCGATCTTGCCAAGCAGATTTTGGGATACATTTTTCAGAGGAATTCTGATGCTTTGCAGGAGCTTATAAGCTACTGTCTGTCTGTTTGTCCAATCATATTTGAGCCATGCGATGACCAATTCTAGTATCTGTATGATATGATAAAGTGCGGATATGAAAGTTAAAACAATTTGTTTTTTTAAAAGAAGTACAATGTTTGAGGTATGGGAAGGCAACAGTATACAAGTAGCCAGTGGCGTAGCTAGAGGGGGGGCCGGGGGCCCCCCCCCCATTACTGACCGTCATGTCAGTTAAAAAAGCGCCCGTCGGCGATACCGCATCGGTCTCAATGTCGGTTCCTGCAAAAATTACCTCATATAGATGATTTTCACAGCGTTTTGGCACCATTATAATTACATAAATCCAAAAATGTTGCAATTAGTCTTCCTGCAGTGTGTCAAATAGCTAAAAACCCGGAGCTTCCGCCCCCTGGACCCCCACCAGGGGCCCTAAGGCGGGCCCCTGGACCCCACCCGTTACTCGTTCCGATCACTTAGTTCACTCCGCTCGCATGGTCAATCCAATTCTGTCGGTTCGTTTTCATATTTGTGGCCCCTCCACTTTCAAAAACCTGGCTATGCCCCTATGCAAACTTTGCTACACTTCGATCGGCACTAAATAGGGCCAAAAAATAATTGTTTGATTGGCGTAACATAGAAAAAAAAAATAGGGTAGGTAGGTCAGATTTTTTTTTTTTAATAATTTTTTTTATTTTCTAAGTCTATGTTTCACATACAAGAACACAAAATATATGGCACATAGGCCTATACAAAATCATCTTCACTTTTTCTGTAACACATCTTTTATTTGTCATTTTGAATGTCCTGCAAGCCATATCTTGGGCTCCCATGAATCGATTCCCATCAAATTTGGGATTTGCAGGTATTTTACCATGCTCAAAAAAATAAAAATGTCTAGGGTCGGTGGTAAAATTAGGGTAGGTCGGGTTACGCCAATCAAACAATTTTTTTTAGGCCTAGGCAGGAAACATGAGGTTTCTTTATCTGCCAACTAAAAATAAATCCCATTTTAGAGTATGCCATAGATAAGATACAGAAGTAGGAGTCGCATACGATACGGAATGCTTTGCTGTGTTGTGCTGTATTTAGCTATATGCAAACCTTCTTTTTTATCAATCATAGATTTACAGGGGTAGATTCAAGACTCGTTGCCATTTTTATTCCTGCATGGAGACAAAATTGGGGTTATTTGGGTTGTTGCCGATGAAGCATCGCATCTTGTCCTAATGCGCGAATATTGAAAACACGCACACACACCTTGCATGTAGGTCGGCGTATCATTCGCGTAAAGTATAAGTTTCACAGTTTGTCTCAACGTGCAACCGAATCTCAGCACTCAAGGTTGAATTTAGCGGGAACCGAATGGACCTGAATACCCTAAATTTGAGCTCCAATGGCTGACGGTGCCATTACATGGGTTGGTATACAAAGTCCAGTATCCCCCTGTAAATCTAATGCAACCCTCAATGTAAATAGACCTGCCATTTTGTGTTGATCACAGTCACTGTGTTTGACACAAAAAGTGCGACAAGATCACCATCAGGGCCAGGGCAGCAAATTGTGCGGGAGCGGGGAGCACCGCTTGCAGGAAGCAATAGAAGAAATTAAGGAAATTGTGCCTTCATGAGAAAAAATAAATACGAGCTGATTGAGGAAACTTTGAGCTTCAAAAATTTGCTCCTGAGGAAAAAATAATAATTTTCCTGATCACGATTGTGCACTATAAATATTTGACATCACACTGGTCATGCGACAGCCACGACAGGAACTCTGAAAACCAGCTTTCTACATGTATACTGACCTTATCCTCCTTATCACACCAATCTTCACTGCGACTAAGAAACTCTTTCAGAAAATTCACATGCCCATGCTCCAAGAACACAGGCTCCATCTTAAGTTCTGTCAAATGCTGCTCCAAAAATTGGTTACAGTCCTCAATCAAATCCAACATATACGTATTATTGATCGAGGGCAATACACTTTTTGCTAATATTGTAATCTGAAACATATCTTCCAATGGAACTTCTTCCAACCCGAGATGTAACCATAATCGGAAATATTTACAAAATACTGGGAGCAAGTCTGTAATCTGCATGTAGCACCCCATCTCAAGGATATCGTAGGCAGTCTCCGGTGTCATTTTCAGTTTCCCTGTATAGATGAAATTGAGCAGCACCTCAAAGATGTCTGGATTTCCTTTGATACTGATCTCGTTTTCAAAGCCCTCTTTGAAGCTTGAGTTAAACATGGCCTTGAAATAGGTTTCGCTGGCACTCGCAAGAACGGCCTTGTGAGCCGAGAAAGATTTGCCTCCCATTTTGATGACCACATCGCAGAATTGGTTATCTTTGCGTTGCTCGTTCAGAAGAGACCCCAACTTCACTGGATATTCCCAACTTCGTTCGATGTCATTCTGCAATTGAACAAAAGAGTATTAATGATCAATATCTCTGTGTATTGATGATAAAGTTTTCAAGAAATAAATAATGTATTCAGAGTCTCGGACTAATTGTTGTTTCAAATAATTTTCGGACTTGAATATTCAGAGCCTTGCATCACAGTATTGTGTGTGCAATTTACGCAAATACACAATGCTTTCCATGCCGGCGCGATGTCGCTGTACTGTTATTACTGATGTCCTGTGCTGCGTTCAAATTGTCAGTTCGTGTCGTGTCCGAAATTTATTTGAAACAATATTAATTGTCTTCATTTTTGCTGGATGAATTTTGTTGGTTAGATGTGGGTAAAGGGTATGCCATGCATATAGAATTTCATAACCCTAACTCCCAAACGCTTAAAGCTATATAAGTCTGAATATGTCAAATAAAAATTTCCCATGGGATTTGAACTCCTGACCTATTGGAACCTGACCCATGTCTAGATATGGCAAGCAACCAAGTATGGCCTACCCTGACAACTCTTTCATTCCCATTAGGGTTTACAAAGGGGCAGGTAGGATTCCTTCATAATATGTACAAGTGGGAAATTCCAAAATAAATTGGCCATTTTCTTTTTATGCTGGTAAAAGATGACATGGGAATGGGATGCAAAAAAGTCGACGTAGCATCTGCATGCATAGCTGAAATTTTGGGGTCCGATCGCCAGTCTGACAACTCGCTAGTCCGAAGGATCGTTAGTCCGAAATGTTGTTATTTAATGGGGAAAATACATTTTGTATAACCTTGAAAAAGGCTTGCTAGACCGAAAAAACAACCGAATATGAAAATAGGCTCGTTAGTCAAAATTGTTAAAACAGCTTGCTAATCCGAATTTGAAAAACAGATCACCAGTTCAAATTTTAAAAACAGCTTGTTAGTCCGAATTTTTAAATAGGCTGGCTAATCCGAATTTAGAAATAAGCTTGCTAGTCCGAATTTTGAAAACAGCTTGTTAGTCCGAATTTTGAAAAAAAGTACCGGTATTAAAAATATACACTTAATTTTTCCTATTCTGACTAGTGAGCTGTTCTTAAAATTCGGACTAGCGACCTGTTTTAAAAATTCGGACCAATGAACCTATTTCTAAATTAGGACTAGCGAGCCTATTTTAAAATTTGGACTAGTGAGTTGTTTCTAAAATTCGGACTAGCGAGCCTTTTTAAAATTCGGACTAGCCAGTCTATTTTCAAATTTCGGACAAGTGAGCTTTCGGACAAGCGAGCTGTCCCCGACCTTTTTCACTTTTAGTGTGATCGCCCTGATCGAGGCAACTTGAAATCTTAAGCTTAATCAGCCGATTTCAAATGGAAATTTCACTCTTTCTGTCGGTGAGCATATGGTTCCACCAGCCAAAAGTTGTTCAGAATTAGTGCATCTAATGTTGTACAATGTGTGAGTCTGGTAATATTTATTTTTCACTTTTATTGCACTAAAAATGCGAGAGATTTTCGGAAAATTTTGTTGAATAAATCATGCATACTGATGATGAACACGGTGGTCTAAAAGTCAGCCAATTTCCCTTATTCAACTTATAACTTCCTTGACTGAGAGTAAGCTGAATTTATACTAAATGTAAATGCAATAAAACAGACACTGCACTTATTACTTGAAGATTTCACACTCAAAACACAGTGGACTGGCACTGCACACACAACATAAAAAGTTCAGCTTTCTGAATTCTATTTGCATTGACACCAGTGGTGTTGTTTTGATATCAAGCTTTCGGCAGTGCAGTTTTTATACTGTGCTGCTCAAAACTACCATCAACACATACTCGATGCATTTGTCATTATGGTTCAAACAATTTTGAAAAAAAAAAATATTGTATGTGTTCATTTCCATGATAAGTTTTAAAATGAGTTAGTATATGAAACATTGGATTAGCATGGATACATTTAGCACAAGTTAACAAAGTGAATGACAATTTTCAACTAGCTCTACATGTATACATGTACTATGTTTCAAAATTTTTAGTACAATTTGTAGTGACAATATTTTCACTATGTTAACAAATAAAATCACCTCTTTCTTTATTCTGAAAACCTCCATGGTCTTCATCTTTCTAGCCTGAGCCCTTTTGAGTCTCTCATTCCTCCTCATGGCTGATCTAGATATACGGGGCATTATCATTGGATGTTTACCTCCAAGCCTGATATCAACCTGCTCCTGTGCTCTGCCTTGGCTTCTCTCACTTCGTTGCTTGCAATATTTCTTTGCCTCTTATACTCTTCAAAGTGTCTGTCATATAAAAAATAAAATTTGTTTCATAGTCAGTTCTGTTTTATAATTTCATGTAAAAAAGCTTTTCTGCACATTTTACGTGCATTATCAAATTTTCATCAATTTGCTCTAAAAATTTGGTCATAAAAAATAGGAAGTTGACACCGAATGATCTGTATCTATAGGGTATTACAAAATCTTACCAAATGACTTATCATATTTTAATGTAATGTCGAGCATTTTAGCCAGCACTCAAGTTCTCCATTGTTTGAGAGTCTGGCTTTTCAAGGTGTAGGCACTATAGGAAAGCAAATCGCAATTAAGTGCACAAACCAAATGTCCCAAGAAACGGTAAAATAAATCAAATAGTCACTGCAACAACTCACAAGGATATTTTATAAATACAAATGTACTAAATTCTGAAGACTTAGTCTTACCTGGAGTTGATAGTCAAACAAAGATGCTGTTTGAAACTGTGTAACCATGGTAATGAGACAAGCTTACCAACAATAAATTGTTTGATTTCACTCTTTCGTGTATTGTGATTTTGTAAATTTAGTTCAATAATTATTATAATTATAGATTCTGTTCATGCACATGAAAAAAATAATTTTCTTTTTTTTTGCCTACCTAAAGGATGCATAAATTATGCAACCGGTCAGGTAGAATGAAATTTACTAGATCTGAAGCATATCCCTACTCAGTCAAGAGTCAGGTACTTGATGAGGAGGGTTTAATATTCGTAGTCCAGAAATAGAAACTAGAAATTTACGAAGATCCTGATTCCTGACAAGCAAAGCCTTTAAAGAATTCCTGATTTCTTTTCTCACGAAGTAAGGGCTAAGAGTAAATTGTACAAAATTTATTTTGTGTAGGGAGTGGCCATCTTTCTCTTGCTATCTTTTCTATTTTCGGCATCTTTTCAACACACTATTAACGATTGGAACTCTCTCCCGGAACACATCAATATAGACTCAATACCCCACTTCAAAGAAGCTTTGACATCACACATACATTGTATGTCAAAGCAATAAACTGGACTAAACAACCTTCACGTTTGTCTCCAGCTCCAGAAAGGAAGCGTTGTGAATACCATCAGATTCAAAGATGCATTGGCCAGCATGCATAGATTAGCCATTTCTGGCGATCCAGGTTGGTACTTTTGTATGAGCTTGGAAGAGACCATGAGTTCATCTACGATCTAGTGCCTACGTCACCTTCTCACAAGATTATTGTTGATGGAGTCCATCGTAGATAATTCACATTTTGGGACTAGAGTTCATCGTGGATCTAATGGCATGTGTCCGTCACGGACCAACCGGGTCCGAGGTAAACAAACAAACAAACAAAGAATTATTGGTCACTAGACTTTCATGACTTTAAAGGTGCAATTCATGATTTTGATGTGACAAAAACCACACCTGTTTTCTAGCTAAATAAGAAGAAGATTACATTATAAATATATACTGAAAATTTCACTTGATTCCGACCGTTCGTTTCCAAGTTACAAGCTTTTCAGCATTTTGAAAATCCCCATAGGCTACTGTGTTGTAATTTAATACTGTCGGGGCCCCGACAATAACTAGAAAATGACACATTTTCTCAAAAATGCAAGCACATATGAAAGAATGGTTTTGGGATCGTAACATATACCAGTCGACGATTCATATGAGCTAAAAAAATCAATTTTGATAGAGGTGACCTTGAGGGCGAAAGGTGGATCATGAATTGCCCCTTTTATTTGTCTCAGCTTTTAGAGGTTCGCTGTTGGACAAGTCACAAGTTTTTCAAAGAATTTCACGAAGAAATATCTTTGCTTTCAATATTGAACAGTTCTTACCTGTGCTGTTGGCTCTCCCGATATCTTTGCCAAAGCTTATTCTTCTTTTTCAAAGATCTCTGCACTGTTGATGTCATCCAGCCACCGAATTGAGGTGCACGATGAGGCTGACCTTGACGCCGGTCTTGTTTTGGCATACCGTCGTCAATGCTTTATTTCACGACCACTTACAAGCGGCCCAGCAAGTTCAACATAGATCTGATCATCAAAATGGTATACTACAATGAAATAAGGATTATGTGGTCACTGCCGCGCGCCAAATAAATTGGAATTTCTTGTATTGTATGAGGGTTATTGATCTCACCAAAAAATAAGTAAGCTTAGCCGGATCTCCGTCGAGCGCGAGGATGATCAGCTGTCCAACAGTGACGTCACGCGCGATATCTTTTTTTTGGTAGGTATGTTTATAAAAACAGCAAAGAAAAACAATACACTCATTCATCAGATCCATCATCAGTAACTTGTGAATTATTTTTATATTGAATACCATTTAAAAGAGTACCAGTAGAATTTCACATGTTATTAAATATGTAAGTCTTCTTTAAAATAAATTTGTTTTTGACAAACTTACAATTTCACACCCCTTCAAAGTTAATGAACGTTCCCTTATACTACAGGTTGTCTGTAACCTAATTGATTGAAAACAAAGTAGGACCCCAAGATTTGTGCCCCGGATTTGTTTGCGAATTTGAGAAAAACAGGTGAGTTTTTACAAGTTTATCGCTAATAGATAATGAGAAAAATATGTACAGGTTCATATGATAAATCCATATTAACGGTAAAAACAAAACTGAATGGGATTTGATATTTTAATTCACGTAGCCGGAGAGGTGGCCATTTTTGCCCTGATTGCAAAAACTGGCACCTTCAAAGTTACATGCAAAGGTTGGGTATATTTGGCACTAAAGTATAGAATTATGTTGTATAAACCCAATTAAATACAAAAACCACCAATTTTCATCAAAGCAACAACAAAATAAACTTCAACAAATAATACTTTCAACCCCACTGATGACTACAATAAAGGTTACACAGGCTTGTGCACTCACTGTAAGTCTCTATGCAAACCTATGGTGTTTTGATGATATTATTTGTTTATTTTTTCGACTTTTGACTAGACACAATGTTTAATTTAATAAATATTTTTGAAAGTTTACTTTTAGCATTATTTGAGGTTTACACATACTTTTATACCATCATTTGGATTATAATTGAATTAATATCACTCATATATCAGGTAAGTGAAAATTTTCAATACACAAAAAATGTGCTGAACTCCATACACTTCCATGCATTGCAAAGATTGTATACACAGATTAGTAACTCTTATATACGTCATAATTGAGTGATTCCAATGTGCTAAAGCTTGCACTGTGTTTTCTCCAAATGGTTTTATTTTTATTGTGGAGGCAAAAACTGCAGGATTTGTTGTGTATTTGTCATATATGTGTGTTAACTGATATATTAATGATCAGTGTTCACTTCTTTGCATATGACCTTTAAAGTTGTTTTTCTTTCCAAATCGTGTCGTGTACGCCACTATTAACGCACGTGTCAACAGCTTGAGCGTAAACCATGAATATCAACAAATCATGCTCTGCAATATACAAACTTGTTCGTACCTATATACCTTGGATATAGGTAGTCCCAAAACGTGACTTGTCTATGGACCCCATGTGGTGGCATGTCATGAGTTGGGTACCCCAAAAGGGTGGTGGAATAACACTTTTTTGAAACTTGCGATATAAATTTTATTACAATTTCACAACCCCTTGCCCTACAGCAGTGGTTGATAGCTCATTTTAAGCATAATTTAATATTCTTTCAGTGTAGAGAAATCATACTTCATTCTGTTTGAAAATGGCACCAGTTACAATGAAAAGTGCCAGGGGTGGCGGTGCAGGCGGATGCGGTGCAGGCGGATGCGGGAGCGAATAATTTACTAGATCAGGTTCCAAATAACTGTGTTTCTTTCCTATGTTTTCATAAATTTTGATGGAAGGGTATAATATCTTGCATTCTAAGTTAAATTTATCAAACTTAACTAATGGCTGAGTGATTTTTCTGTTCTGTTTAAAGTATAAAGGCCGAAGAAGAAAAAGAAGAAAAATGCCGAAAAATCATATCAAGCAAATTGGAATATTGATGACATTTTAAGTAGGTCTATGGCCTTGTTCTTTCATTTTTAAGTGAGACATGACTTCACCAGCAGTGCCTTAAGAACTTTTTACAGAAAAATCTTCAATTTGAGTAATAATTTCCTAGATATAATTTGTATTTCCCATGCATTTTTGACATAAAAAGGTCATTGACCTTGATTATGTAATTAACATTACAAGGTCATCAACATGAAATATTTTGAATCATTTTGTTTGAAGCATCATTGCATTTAAAACAAATCCTGAAAATCTGGTAAATATGCTGTATATAATTGAAAAAATACAGCCCTTTAAGACATTTGGGTCCAATTTGAGAAAAAAGGGTTTGAAAATTGAGATTTACATAGACGACAAGAGACGACAGTGTATTAATTAACTAGTAATTAAGGATTATCTCAAAAAATAAATATGTTTTATGGTTAAAAATGGTTTTAACTGTTAGAGCTAATCAAGATCTATGATATATCAAAAAATAAGTTTTAAGCATATTTTTACCCTGTTATGGAAAAGGTGCCCACCTTATGACATGCCACCATGTACGATAATGTCACGCTCAGGTCCAATATGCCTGCCTGTACATGGGATCAAAAGTAGTCATTTGTTTCTACAAATAAACTAAGTTGACATGCAAGACCCTAACTTGCACTGAAATGATCCATAATGCCTTTGGAATACTACCGTGAGTATTTTATAACACTATACTAATTTTTAAACCAACTTTTGGCAACTTTTTTGTGAAAGCACATGGTGGCCGCCATCTTGGATTTTGACCAACTTTTATCAAAAAAAAAGGACTTAAACTCAACTGAAGCTGATATTGGTCTGTTATATGTTGTTAAATACTAATGAGAATATACTGGCATACTTTTGGTCAATTTATTTGCTCTCTGAAAGAAGATATTGACTTATGAAATTCGTCTATATAGAGAAGGTCAATGGACCTGGAAGTCACCTTCTGGTGAGAAGGTGACGTAGGCACTAGGATATAGGTACGAACTACTGAGTATATAAAGGAATGCATATGTAAGGTGGAGGCCAAAATTTCACTTTAAAATCTGCTAATCTGGGCCAGTGTTTGATGATAAAAATGTCCTGTAGTCTAAACAGTGGGTATGAAGGACATATTCAACTAGTGGTTAAGTAAAATTTAAAATCACATACCTTTTTATGATGAAAAGAAAAAATATTGTCCATGTTATCCAGTGTGACAATGCTACAAATGTCAGAAGTGCACTGTTATTTTGACAGTGCTGTCTTTTACTGTACACTGATGCAGAAAAGCCAACCATTGGAGACTTGCTGTGAAATTGTTAAGGAAGTGGTCATAAAATACCTTTGGAGGGATGGGTGTAAAATTTGATCAGTTGTTGTTAAAAAAATTTCAACTCTTTTTACCCTACCATTTTCTTGATTTCAAAACATTTCTAACCCCTTTATAACCTCTAAACATTTCTAATCTCTATTATAGTGACAGGGGCGTGCCTCCACAAGGGAAAGCAATCTGGTACAAATTTGTGCACAAAAATGGGAGGGGTGGGGGTCATTCAGTACACATCAGAAATAAGAAGGGAGTTCTCCAGGTTTGTAGATTTTAAAGTGGGGGCATTGGGGGTTATACAAATTTAGTCCTTCGACAAGTTCAAATTGTTTGAATTAAATTTAAATAAAAATAATTGTTAAAAATTGGATGTGACAATTAAGAAAATAATAATTCCAAATTAGCCAAAAAAATAAAAAAAATTGAAGGAGTGAATATATGTAAGGAAAAAGTGGAATCATTGAGTGTTGATGTTTTTGGCAAGACGCCAAAATAATAAAAGGATCATTGGGTACAAGCCGATATAAAAAGGTATATTCGGAGGTACATCCTGTGTAACCAAATTTGAAGTACCCCTCCCTGCATGGTTTAAGGGAACATGTAAAACTATTATGAGCATTCAAAACTTTTTATTATTTTTTTTACCTCCCCCCATATTTGTACAATGTTTAAATTATGAACACTCCCTAACATACCAGTTATGTGCATGGAAGCATAAACCCAGCATTTGTAAAGCTTTTCAATGACATGCATGCATGATTTAGCAATCTGTTTGACCAAGTTGGCAGTCCAGAAATTCTAAATGCTCAAGGACTGTCACTGTTATGCAAATTAATTAATGCAGAGGGAAAGAACCTTGGAATTAAAAATGTGTCTGTTAGCATGCATGGCAGGTGTGGCATCTAGTGTGCTCTGCAGCATGGCCATGATCATTTCACATTTTGGTCTTGGGAAATGGATGAAAAGACTCAAATTTGAAGGAAATGATCAAACTTAGGATTTATATATATTACCCCTAGGGTAAAGAAGAAATATCACATAGTACATTATTGGAGGAATTAATGCAGATATTTTGGGGTAAGTCATCAAAATTCTGCAATTTATTGCCAAGAAGGCAGAAACTTTGTCAAAGCTTTCCATGTCCAGTGTTACACATGGACTTCATTTAGTACTGACATACAGGTATAGCTCTGCAAATAGTACGTGCATAATGAACAGTTCAGTCCCAATCGCTCATTTGGTAATATTACATTATAACCGGATATCCTAAACCAGGCCTTCTCAAATAGCGGCCCGCGGGCCAAATCCGGCCCACGAACTACTTTTATTTGGCCCTTTGATCGCATTTGGAATACAGATGTATATAGGAAAAGCATTGAAAAAGGTCTTCCTGTCCTAAACTGTTGTAATCACTTTTTCTTGACGATTATCCTAATGACAGGATGTATTTTCTTTCTGATCACATGCGCACTAAACAAAATGTCGGCGCACTTTCAAACCTTGTTTATCGTATTCAGCAGGCGGTATAGGACACGATATACAGCATCCACTAGATTTAGGGACGAGGGATTTCTAAAACGGAAATTCAGAGTACGATTTGCTTGCATCTCTATTGGGTCACGTGACTCACATATTGAAGAAAATAATTACAAAGATCATATTTTTACCTTTCCTCAAAAAATTACAATAGTGTTCTTATAGTAATTAACATGATTATTTTATTCTAAATCCGCTGGGGTTCACGCGTGAACCCCACTTTTTATATGTTATCATATTATTTTAGCGATTACGAAAATAATTTTAGTGACCAACCCGGAAGTTGTATTTTTCCACGAATTAGCCAACGGTTACGCCAGAGGCAGTATAGGACATGACGTAGCCGGGGATCGGCTACGATATCGTACGGCAACCAGTAAGAGTTGCCACGACCTGCACCGCATGGTATTCAGAGGGAAAAAGACCCCCTAGTTGACCACAGAAAAAAAATTGAACCACAACTTCTGAAGTTATGAAAAAAAATCACAAAAAGTGCCTGAAATTCACTATTTATATGAATGATTAGTTATCAAAATAGTTTTAAATAATTAATATAAGATTTTCAAAACATGAAAGGGACTAGCCTAGATTTCACTTAGAATTAAAAAAACTTATGGAATGCTTTAAATAAAGCTGAAAAGTGTCAGTAAAATCCAAAAAAGTACAAAAATGTACACAGAAATGGCTCAAATTGACAGCAAATTGCTTTGCAATATATCTATATGTGATGGTGGTGTGACTATCCAGTGTTTTCTAAATCCTAAATTTGTACCTCAGTCTGGATTTACCAGATAAAAGATCAAATGAAGCTCTTGGAGATAAGTTAATACATATCAAAAGAGAAACAATTTTATCAAAAATAATTTTATTTACCCATCACAGGTGTAGAAACAAGATCTTTTTAAGATTTGAAACTAGAAACACTTTTTCAACCATTTTTTGTCGCCGGCGACAAAAAATACAGTTGGTGAATTATTTCATTTTTCTCCTCTGTTACACAAATTCAGTGGAAACTACTGGTAGTATGGGCTAAGAAAATTAATGAAAATTATGGCCATTAGTCAAACAAATTGCAAAAGTTATGATATTTTCAGGATAATATCAGAAAAACATATACAACAACTAGTCCAATATCTAGAAAAATCTAGTTGGTGGAACAATGATTAATTTGCATCAAACAAAATGGCTGCCAAAACAGGGGTTAAAATTTCAAAATTGGTTAAATCGTGTCAAAAACCATTCTATTGTGTTCCACTAATCACAAACAATCAGAAAAAGTATACTTTTACCCATCTCCGATGTATGGTTAATGAGTTATATCACAGATTCTTAAGGATATCCAAAAACATGAAAGGTCATATCAGGGGTCACGTGATATGTGACCTGCTCCCACGAAACCCGGACAAAGTCGGAAAAAATAATGTTTCTGCTTTGCTCATATTAAAAATTCTGAAATTACAAGCTTTAAAATAATATATTACTTGTCAACATTGCTCAACCTTCTGCCCATGAAAAAACACTATTTCCCTTGAAAATTCCTTTGTTTTCTATTGTTTTGGGACAAGTTCATTTGGCTGTAACTCCCTGCTCATGAAAAAACACTATTTCCCAAGGTTGAAAATTCCTTTGTTTTCTATTGTTTTGGGACAAGTTCATTTGGCTGTAACTCCATAAATGCTCTGGCGACTTTGTCCGGGTTTTGTGGGAGCAGGTCACATATGTCCTATGGGTGACCAAAATTTCAAAATCGTCCGGTTTTTTTCAAAATGGTCTCAAATTGTTTCTCTTGCAAAACTATCAACATGAAGTGGTAATTAGCAATGACTCAGATGTACTATTGCTATGGTTACAGAGCAAGGCAAACTTGGGATTTCAGATTCTAATGTATGGTAAATATAAACTTTGTTTGGCCTGATACCATAGCAACCACTGGTCTAAAGAACTTTAAACTATTACTTCATGTTTTTCAGACACTTTTGCGAAAGGAACATTTTGAGACCATTTTGAAGAAAATCGGACAATGTTGAATTTTTTGTCTCCCATAGGACCTATTGCGTGACCCCTGATATGATCTTTCACATAATTGGATATAACTCATTAACCATACATCGGAGATGGGTAAAAGTATACTTTTTCTGATTCTTTTTGATTAGTGGAACACAA
>JXSR01S075607.1:12706-23172 GCA_000969725.1 Ophiothrix spiculata | reverse complement strand
AAACTATAGAAAGTGCAAAGACCAAACTTGGTACACAGGTGGTCCATTACTAGAGGTGGTGCATTTTGGTAGTTTTGGGCCCCTGTTTTGGGCCCGGGGCCCCAAGGCCTTGGTCCCTATGGGTCCAAATGTATATGTATAAAATCACCTCTAGCACCCAAACTATAAACCGTACAAGGACCAAACTTGGTACACATGTGGTCCATGACCAAAGCAAGTGCCTGTGGGTAGTTTAAGGCCCTGGGGCCCCAGTCCGTGGGCCCCGGGGCCCAAATGTATCTGTATAAAATCAACTTAAGCGACCAAACTATTCAAAATACAAGGACCAAACTCAGTACACATGTGGTCCATGATTAAGGCAAGTGTATATTTATAAAATCACCTATAGAGACCAAACTGTAAAAGGTACACGGACCAAACTTGGTACATATGTGGCCCATAACGAGAGATAGTGCCTTTTGGTAGTCTAGGATCTGGGGTCCCAAGGTTATAGGCCCTAGGGGCCCAAATGTATATGTATAAAATAAACTCTAGCGACCAAACTATAAAAGGTACAAGAATCAAACATGGTACACATGACTAGAGCTAGTGCCTTTTTATAGTTTAAGGCCCGGGGTCCATGGTCATGGGCCCCAGGGGCCCAAAAGTATATTTGTAAAATCACCTATAGAGACTAAACTATGAAAGGTACACGGACCAATCTTGGTACACATGTGGCGCATGACTAGAGGTAGTGCCTTTTAGTAGTCTTAGGTCCAGGGGCCCAAGGTCTTGGGCCCCAGGTGCCCAAATGTATATTTATAAACTCACCTCTAGCGACCAAACTATTAAAGTTACACTGACCAAATTTGGTACTAATGTGGCCCATCCATGACTAGAGGTAGTTCCTTTTGGCAGTCTTGACTTAAGAATTTCCTTTGAATAGTATTGTCCCTATAAAGGCCTATTGTGTCTCTAGGGGCCAGCACATGCATAGATGTTCTGGAGTTGTCTAGTTTTACTACTTTTACTGTCCTGCAAATTTTTTAGTCAAAATAAGCCAATTTTAGCACAAATATCAAGGTTTTATATCGATTTTTGGCTGAAAATAGCAAACTGCGCGCATCACAAACAGATTGACAGTATATACATCGGGACGAAACCTGAATTTCTGGACGGTAAATATGTTCGCCCCCCTTGGCTTACATGCCTTCGTACGGTCCTGATAAGCCTGACACTACACAAAGACACGTCCATTAGGCCAAAAACAATTGTTGTGTTGCCCTCAGCGACCGACCCTATTCAAAAATTCAAAAAAAAAAGATAGGGTTGGGAAAGCACCCAATTTTGCTCAGATTGGGTGTTTAATGAGAAAATATTTTGAAAATAGGGGAAAATGCACCCAAATTTCATAATTTAGGTGCTTTAAAAAAAATATTAAAGAAAAATTATTTTGCGACCGATCAACTCATTTTTTCAGAAATTCCACTTGAGGGCAACACAACAATTTTTTTTTCTTGGCCTTATGTCACAGATATGAAAAACAAGATTAGGCTAAAAAATATGTCTCAGCATTTCAAGCATATACAAATTATTTAATCATGATTAAAAATAAAGAAAAAGCAAAGTAGTCTGGTCAGTTATCCCTGGACAAAATCGAGTACAAAAATAGTACAACATTCCTATAAGGTGCACATTTGGAACACAATTATAGTACAGTTTTAGTACAAATATAGTACAAATTTGTGTACTATAAATGTACTCAAATTGTACTTAAATGATGTTCCAAATGTGCACCTTAGGAATGTTGTACTATTTTTGTACTCGATTTTGTCCAGGGATAGACCATCAAGAAGGTCAGGCCACTGGCGTAAGGTCAAAGACCGAACCGACGATCCCAGCCCGGCCCACAGAGCTTGCTTACAACTTGGCCGGGAATCGGTATATACTCTTTCAAACATTTAAAGAGCTTTTATTCAACAACAATGTGATTTTATTAAATTTAGTACTTTTTACTCAACTCAGCCCAAGACTTTCAATATGTGACTGAGGTATAAAATGATAACCATAGAGGGAGACTCCAGACTATACACTAGATATCAGGATGGCATCATCCGCTACAGGGCTTATAATAAGGGTGTTTCAGTGGCGTACCCAGGATTTTTCCCTACAGGGGGCTAAAGGGGATTTGCTGATTTTGAGGGGGCTGAGTGGTAAAATTCATTAAAAGCAGGCTGATTTTACATGATTTTTACAATCTTGCTGGGTCTTCAGTCCCTAAAAGCCACCCCTAGGCATGCCAATGTGTTGAGTTAGATCCTGGTCAAAATTAAATGTAGGTATTCCGATCTGGTAACAAATTTAACATTTACTTTTTCCATTTCAGAATGAAGGTTCATTACCTACATATAGCAATTATATAGTTTTATATAACATAAAGCATATAGCAATGAAGTTCGATTCACATTACCTTGATACAATTTATTAATACAGGCAAAAATGTGTCTTACATTGATCTATACAAACCTATATGGTAATTATTTTTGTTAACAAAATTATCAAGTAATTTATCATTCATTTGTCTGTATCTCTTCAACAAAACATACGGGCATGAACATTTATGAGAGCTATGAGAACATGAGCTTTGTTGTGGTACCAACATCTCCTGCTTAGTTTTGGAACATGGGTGGGTACACGTGAAAAAGTAATTGTAATGCACACATTTAAATTTGGCTCCATAGATTCAGTTTTGCATGGGAAAACCACAAGTACTACTTTACAAGAATGGTGCACCAATTTGGATGTACAGCATGTGATTGTTTTATACTATAAAAATTAAGTCCTGATGCATGACCATCAGCAAATACCCAAATAGATCAGCCTCAATCAAATCCTCATGCCAAGACACTGAGACCTATAGTATTAAAGGTGTGCCGATATCAAACACAAATGCAGGGTACAGAGCCTTAGGTTGTTGTGTTGCCCTATGGGAATAAAATCTAAAAAGCTCACAACATGGTAGGTTATTTCAATTTTCACCGAAAGACAACACCCAAAAGTAAAGTTTGTACCTCAGATTCATATTCAGATTCATTATCATCTTGTTTAGGCTTCCGCCAAGGAAACCCACCTTGAGCTAAAGGAAGCTTATGTTTTCAAATTCAGTTTTTGAATGCAGGAGGAAGACCTGGGTACCCAGAGAAAAAATTGCAGAAGCAAGCATGGGCTGAAAATCAAATTCACATAAAGTGCCGGGCCAGAAATCCAACCCGAGACCTCATTGCATGGTGCAAAGCGAGGGAACTATGGCTGCACAAATCCACTCTCCCATGTTGGAAGACCTAGGGATGATGTCTTTTGGTGACACTGGGAATGTTCTACATATGATACTGCAACCGTACTCTGGCAACTGAATGGTAATTTGACTGAGAATGCGGCTATTGAGCCAGCCAAGCACCGTTCCTAGCTAACGCACAATTTGGCGGTAAATTGTAAGATGCGTATTGCGTTGTAGTCAAGTAATAGTAGCACGAGACACAACACAAAGCTTGGTCAATACGCACTTGCACAGCGTTGGTCCAGGCATAGCGCCCAGGTGGCGCAATCTCCTAACTTAGCCCAATTTTTAGGGTGCAAATAGACCAGTTTCCTATTTGTACTTTTGTTAATCTATGACTGCAACACCATTTAATAGATTTGACTGAAATAAGCACCTTCATAATTGATAGTAAGTCATGGATGATAACATCCAATCTTATTATGAATACATAGCATCCATTTTAGATTCATTTGACAATATTGACATCATCTTGTTGTTCACTGTTCACAATTATAATCAACATCTGGTTGTGCCCTGAGATGTAGTGCATAGCATTGAGTTGCTTACTTCCTTAACCAGGATCCATTCTAAATTCATCAGATTATACCATGTTCATCTGTTGGTACTTTAGCAGGATCCATTCCAAACTGTTTCATCTTGATAGCTATATCAAAGAGGTAGTCGTAAGCTTCCAACCTGCATGTATTCAATGAAAGAGAAATGTGAAATTTAGTGTTTCTTTATGTGATATATCTTGCCCTTGATTAGTTTTTCATAAAGATTTTTGTTGTTGAAAGGTAATCAATCACGCTACAGACTTGTTCATCAACAACTCTGCATCCTATGCGTCGGCGTAGTTTTATCGAGCGATAAAAATTGTTGATTTGTGATGAACAACTCTGTAGCATGTTTGAATACCTAAGTTAATACCTCTCTCAAATGAACATGCATTCTAGCTAAAAGCTTATGTAGATTTGCTGAAGGAAGCAATTACTGTTTGTTCCAAGCTACATAGTGAAAAATTGAGCTGGTACTCAAGTTACAAGAGTTTTGTTTTCTGCCATAAATTAGCCCAGATGAATCTCGGGCAAGTGGTACATGTACAGTGTGTCCCAGAATGAAGTTATCAAGATTTCAACGCCACACAATTCAAAAACGAAATTATTCCAGACAATGAAACTTAGTGACAATCATGTCTGATGTCTTGACTTGCTGTGGTGCAAACATGAAGAAAATCCATGCATAAGTTTTCTGGAGGTGAGCGTTTGAAGCTCCACAGGGGTTTGGACACTTTTCCCAGTTTGGGTAAGTTGTAAAATTTCCACGGCGATTTGCAGCATAACCATGTAATGAAAAACGCCATTATTACAGACATAATCATGATAATATTTGTTCAATTATAAGAGTCTTTGTTTTCAATATTATTTTAACCTAAATCTGGTTCCTTTTCATATGCATAAATCATTAAATATATTTTATTAGGTAATCGTTCAGAAAAATCATTTAACGGGCCATTTGAAAGCACGCTAAAGGGCTAGTATACCCTGGTAGCAGTGGTTGTAGGTATATGGTAATTCAAAGCAAACATAACACCTCATTTGTCAATGGAGAAAAGAGTATCATGATTGGCCAATACCTGGAAATTGAAGGTATCATTGAAACAATGGACATATTTATTTATTCCAGGAGCCAGCTATCCTCATCGCACGAGTAGCCCATCTTATAAATGTCACAAAATATTTAGCTTATGGTATCAGATGACAGAAGGAACTGCAAAAAAGAGGTGTTTGAACGCTAAGGTATATGTCGAGTCAACATTCAGCTGAACCTCTATAAGACTCCAAGGTATCATCAAGGAGAAGCTACATGCGAAATAAAACAGAAATATTGGTAAAGATGACAACCCTGGTAGCATTCTTCCGCTGCAAATTATCACTGGATTTTTACGACCTCTCCAAACTGGGAAGAGTGTCCAAATTCCTCTGGAGCTTCAAATGCACACTTCTAGAAAATTAGAGAATAGATTTTCTTTATTTTTGCACCAAAGCAAGTGAAGACATCAGGCATGATTGTCACCAACTTTCAATGTCTAGAATTATTTAGTTTTGGAATTCTGTGGCATTGAAATCTTGATAACTTAATTCTGGGACACACTGTAGATCTTCTTAACTTAAAAGAGTTTTGCTTTCTGTCACAAATCAGTCCATATAAACATCCCATGCCACTTTACCAGAACAGCATATAGGCATTGATACTCTAATGGGGGAGAGTGGGGTAAGTGGTACTCAACTTACATGAGTTTTGCTTTCTGCCATGAGTCAGCCCAGATGAATATCCCATGTCGCCTTACTAGCGCAGCACTGGCATCAGGATACTCTAGAATAACTTTCTCTATTCTATCCTACAACAAATAAGGAGAAAACACAAATCCAATGTAAATAAGAATGATTATTATTCAACTGCACAAAATATATAAAAAATAAATACTATGCCTTGCATGGGTACGGCGAGTTTCATACTATACGGATATATGGAACGATCGATGGATGGTTGTACAAGGGAGTAACATGAGTCACTTGTCACGGAGGTCAAAAGCCCGGTTTGAGCTTGACTAGGTTGAAGTTTCCAACTGAGAGGGTATAAAAACAAGACTGATTTGGCAAAATTTTCCATCATTTTCTTCCCAGTCAAATCCTGCAGAAATAGAGGTGGTTTGCCTCCTATGACCCCTATTACGGTACCGCAGTATTGTTTTGCATGTTTTGTAGAAACAACAAACAAAATTACTTTGGTTATTTCCTTATTATAGTCATGAATGAAGCAGATTAATAACTGCTCTTGACTTGGTGCTCAAGAAATTGAAAAATAATATGCAAATTGTGCAACGTTGTTCTTTCTTTCTTGTCTAACTCACTTAGCTTTGAATTTTGAGCAAACAATTCCAACTTCAGTTTGTGTTGCATTATTTTGTACATTTTCAATTGGGTCAAGATGCACTTATTGGTTTATAATTATGGTTGTGTGCCTTCGTGAAATTGCATCACACATTTTCACAGAGTACAACTGGACATGTGAACATGTATATGTAGCTAGGCCAATGACCAACTAAGTTGGCCATTTTACTATATACAAAACACAAACGTATATATTTCCAATGCAGCACAAAATGCGTGAAAGTTTGGTATGTATCTTATGCATCCTATTAATCAATACTCACCTTTAGCTCATATTCTTCCAGTGCATTTTCTACAATTGGTACAACCAACTCTTCATGAAACCTGTCAGCAAAAGCAAACACAAAATAATTAAATACTCCCGATGCTAATGTATTCCAATCTGACCAGAGTCACAACATATAGAAATGCATGAGTTTAGATGAGTGGTTGACTGTACTAAAAATGTAAATTGAAATTGGCAGATGTAATCCAAAACCAACACCTGTATGTATCATTAAACTGAATTATATAGTGCCTAAGGGGTTTGGCTGCAATTCACGTATCACCACCGGATCCGTTTGACAACGTCAACATCGTTTTGTGTAACACATGCAAAGCAGTGCTTATAAGTTCCAAAAGTGAAAGTCAACTAGGGGATCCTTATTCATGTGAGGATAAACAAGATTGCAATTGTATAGTGGAAATGTTTCCATGGTTATGTTGAATTCTGTTTGCAGTAACTTTGCAAAGGATGGGCAAAGCATTGGTATTTCCAGAAAACTGATGAACTGGGGTATTGATCAACTTAGGGTGATGTTTACCCCCTCGTCGACCCCTCTTTCTGGGTGGTTTATTTTAGCACATATACCAAGGGAGTTAATTCTTGTCCATAAATCAGTAGGTAATTTAGTTTGTAATGATACTGGTATTATTTATTAGATATCACGTTCATTCTAAAAAAAGGGAAAAAAAAACAAAAACAAACAGAACACAAAACAATAAATTTGCTCTTTCAAAGAGAGGCTCACATCGCATGTACTGCACAGATCACATTTAAAAAAGGTTTATAAACTGTGAAAAAGGTATGTAAACGGCTTGTGTTGTGATGTGTGGCCAGTAAAGCCAATAAAGGCTTAATGGATTTCTTACCCGGATTCAGCAAAATATATGTACACATCAAATAAAGTAAATCATGTTTTCAAATCTCAAAATACTTCATGATCTGTTGCTTGGTTCATTTCACACTTTCGTAGCTTTGCAGCTTTGCCGCTTCATGTCCCTCTGAAAGTTCAATTCATTTCCACTAGAAAAATCTTACTGTGCAACAAAATTTTGTCGATATCGATTATCTCAGCGACATGTAGCTTTGCCGGTACAACAACCGGAAGCGGCAAGTTTTTGCAAAAACTTTATGTCACGCAGTGACAAAGCTACAAAACTACACGGGTATGAAAGCAGCATAAGTGATCCTAGCAGGTACAGGTTACAACACTTGTGTGCACGTATTCATGCAATTCCTGCATACACCTACCACAGATTGTGGAGCTACTGTGCCTGTGTTTCTGAAACACTGATTTTTAGAATAAAATCAATGCCAAGACAGGCTCACCTATAATTACGTCCACTAGAGCACTTTGCAATTCCTAACAGGGCTTGCTGATGTGTAATGCGGAACTCCTTGCCAGGATAAAGCATCGTTATTAAGACTGCGTTAGGAGAATGGGTATGCATTGCTGCACCGCTATCTAAAACAGAAATAGAGAAGAGACACCATTAATTGACTGTTGAGATCTAAATCGCATGCTTACATGTACCAAATATTCTGTAGGTCTTTTACAAGTACAATTTATCCAAAAGCCAGATGAAGAAAATTATACCAAGGTTGAGATATAAGGTCCAAATTTGAATAATATGATGTTTTGTTAGACTTGATTATCATCAAGCTTTACCTGCCATAAAATGTTGACATTATGGTTCACTTTCTGTGACACATTAGGTTAAAAACTTAAAAATCCAAAGAAACAAAAATGAAACATAAGTAGTGGTTCTGGTACAGTTCATGACTGTGCCCTATTTTCTCTTCCCCTCCCTCCTGAAAATATCTTGGCTTTCAGGTACCTCATCGGTAAATAAATTGTGTAGCGTCGTGTGCTAGGTTGAGAATGCCTGTTGGCAGGCAATAAGTGACCCTCGTTGCCTAAAATTAATTCCAGAATATGTAGAAAAATATTATTTTTATCAACATTTTACAGTTTATCATGCTAATTGGACTGTTATTAAATCTAGATTCATGATGTAATGATTTTGTTTGTATCATTTTTGAAGAAATTTTATGACTTTTGGAGAACAAAGGGTTTCTTGTCACTTGCACTATTTTCCCAATGGGCGCACTCAAAATGATGTGTGACTTTGATGCGGCGTATCTCAAAAACTTTGTAGAAGAGATATGTCCATTATCTTTCAATCAAGACCAAGCACAAGGTAACCAGTCACTTTTAAGTCGAGAAAATGGGGTTTATTGACAGGACACTTTGCATGTAAAGTCAATGGGGACGTTTTTACCGGTATGTATCCGTATAGGTCCATTTCAAACTTTGTGTATATGACCCATAGAGCCACCTGCATGTCCAGGTGATTAATATCTTGCCCAGACTCATGCACCCGGATGTAGCAAGGGTCAAGTGGCTGGGTTAACAGAGTAGATTAATTGGTGTATGAGATCAGGTGACAGCTAACATCCAGTGAGGACATATATGTATGTCCCCCAGCGAACTTGAATGGGCTTTTCACCTTTTGTGCATGAAAGGTTTGAGACATAAGTTGAGCATTACCGGAGGGGCTTTTGTTGGCGCATAAATCAAAGTATAAGCCGCGGATTATATTAATGAAATTACGGTAGGTATTATTATGCTTATTCAAAAAAACAAAACAAAAACAAAAAACAGATTGATAAGAGAACAATTAAAACAAAACAAGAAGTTTGCTCTTTCAAAGGGAGGCTCACTTGTATTGCACAGGTCACATTTTTAGTGAGTCAAAAATTGGTATTACGGTTTGCCATGGTTACATAACCATTGGTCGCAGGCCTGTGTCTGGTAATCGGAAGGAAGCCGCAACGCGACAACATATGACATCGGTGAATGACATCAGTATTGGACTATTAAACTGAAGACATTATACAGGCCACAAGGTATTTTAATACTCCTAATTAAATTCTCGTGGCATGCTTCCGGCATCTCTACGGCTCACAGACAATGCCTGGTCTCAGCACGGACACTGTCCAGTGTCCAATTGGTGTCTACAGGATTTCTACCCGGTATGACGCCATAAACACATTGTAACCTCGCAACAAGGTTATGTGACCAGGGTATGCCTGATACTGTACCTCTGTGCTGGTAAGCTTTCATGAATACCGGCTTGCAGGTGCTGATCTTCAAATTGTCTGGCCTCTTGATTATTTCACCTGCCATATTGGTAACAAACATTTGTTCTGGCTGAAAAGAAAACAGAAATATAATGGTAAAAGTGATATAGCATGCAAGACTGGCTCCGAGTAGAGTTTCATGAATATATGGTTCAGTTTACTGAGATGATAACTTTTGCATATCTACTCAAAATAGTGTTTTTTCTTCTTTTGTTGCTTATGTATGGAGAACCAGCAACAGAAATCCTGATTTAATATTTTTGTTAATTTACTTTCTCTTGTCACTTCAGGTAAAATATGTGGCAACAGTGAATGTGCACACTGGAATTCTGTTTATCTGTCTGTCTCTTATGCTGTTTTCATACTTATTGTAGCTTTACAGCTTTGTAAATATGTAGCTCTGTTGCTTGCTTCATTTCAAAAAGGTGTGAAAGGGTGTGAAAAGGGTCTTGAGGGCTATACATACCAGTACCACTTTTCTAGGTCAGTGCCTCCCCAAGGATCTTACCTTAATCCTTTCCTTCTACACACCAGATGGAGGGAAGTAGATCTCATTCCTGTTGAGCAATTTATGTCAGTGCCTCCCCCGGGATCTTACCTTAATCCTTTCCTTCTGCACACCAGATGGCAGGAAGAAGATCTCATTCCTGTTGGGCAATTTATATCAGTGCCTCCCCCCGGGATCTTACCTTAATCCTTTCCTTCTGCACACCAGATGGAGGGAAGAAGATCTCATCCCTGTTGAGCAATTTATGTCAGTGCCTCCCCCGGGATCTTACCTTAATCCTTTCCTTCTGCACACCAGATG
>JXSR01S075606.1:58381-70852 GCA_000969725.1 Ophiothrix spiculata | reverse complement strand
GATCTTTAAGCGCAGACCCTTGTATGTAAATGACTCGTTGAGCACACATCGGTACAGCGCCCTCTACTTACCTACATCTAATTAGATCTTGATCTGTAAGCGCAGACCCTTGTATGTAAATGACTCGTTGAGCCCACATCGGTACAGCGCCCTCTACTTACCTACATCTAATGAGATCTTGATCTTTAAGCGCAGACCCTTGTATATAAATGACTCGTTGAGCCCACATCGGTACAGCGCCCTCTACTTACCTACATCTAATTAGATCCTGATCTTTAAGCGCAGACCCTTGTATATAAATGACTCGTTGAGCACACATCGGTACAGCGCCCTCTACTTACCTGCATCTAATTAGATCCTGATCTGTAAGCGCAGACCCTTGTATGTAAATGACTCGTTGAGCCCACATCAGTACAGCCCCCTCTACTTACCTGCATCTAATTAGATCCTGATCTTTAAGCGCAGACCCTTGTATTTAAATGACTCATTGAGCCCACATCGGTACAGCGCCCTCTACTTACCTACATCTAATTAGATCTTGATCTTTAAGCGCAGACCCTTGTATATAAATAACTCGTTGAGCACACATTGGTACAGCGCCCTCTACTTACCTACATCTAATTAGATCTTGATCTGTAAGCGCAGACCCTTGTATGTAAATGACTCGTTGAGCCCACATCAACACAGCGCCCTCTACTTACCTACATCTAATTAGATCTTGATCTGTAAGCGCAGACCCTTGTATGTAAATGACTCATTGAGCCCACATCAACACAGCGCCCTCTACTTACCTACATCTAATTAGATCCTGATCTTTAAGGGCAGATCCTTATATGTAAATGACTCGTTGAGCCCACATCGGTAAAGCGCCCTCTACTTACCTACATCTAATTAGATTATGTAAATGACTCGTTGAGCCCACATCGGTACAGCCCCTCTACTTACCTGCATCTAATTAGATCCTGATCTTTAAGCGCAGACCCTTGTATGTAAATGACTCATTGAGCCCACATCGGTAAAGCGCCCTCTACTTACCCACATCTAATGAGATCTTGATCTTTAAGCGCAGACCCTTGTATATAAATGACTCGTTGAGCCCACATCGGTACAGCGCCCTCTACTTACCTGCATCTAATTAGATCTTGATCTTTAAGCGCAGACCCTTGTATATAAATGACTCGTTGAGCCCACATCGGCACTTGCATCAAAGCTGTCATGTTGTTATCTAGCTCACAAGGAGACAGTAATACCACGAAATAGTCCTTAAGAAGAAAAGGAAGGAAAATGCAGAAATTGGATGCTGAATTGTCTTACAAAGTGGTAAACTTTGTTCATTATTGGTTACAAGTATAAGAGGCAAATCAAGAGACCATTTATTTGTCAGTCAAAGCAATAACATATAATCTGCATGCAAAAATCAAATCTTTAATCTAGTGATCAATAATGCGGTTAAATTTTAATAGTCTAAATGGTCAGCAAAAATATCTTTGATGTGTCTACTATAAAGTAAACCGTAATACTTTAAGACACTCATGATAGTCAGGCACATTTAAGGCATGGGCTATTATAAATAAATAAAAAAGTTGATGTCCACAAATGGGTGTTCACTGAAAAGAAATCAATAAACATGTGTGATTAATCAAGTGGGTAAATAAAAATGTGTACAATTTGCATTTAAAAATGCACACTTGACACGAAACAAGCACAGACTGTTTTGTTCCTTTTTAAATTGTGTAAACTGAATTGTATTTACCTCATTGGCCTAAGTGATTCAATTGACAAACATATGCTTTAGCTTACCTGCAAGTGCTGATGAGCATAAAACTCGTTCAAGAAATCAATGAATAAATCGTACTGCATGGTGGTAGCACAAACGACTACGTGTTTCTCCGTCTGGGCTCTATGTCTACTGTATGTACCACCTTGCTTCTTTCTCATGATAGTTATGTACGCAAGGCCTTCCAGCTGTGGGAAAAAATGGTTTAAGATTGCTTAGGTCTATGCTGTGTTCAAATCTAATTCTTTCTTTTAATTTTTATATGGAAAAAAGGAAACATACACCTGAGTATGGCAAATATAATCATACTATCACTGTATGCACGGCACGCTTTAGAAAGGGTGGGTCTAGAAAAATCCAAATAATGTCAAAAGGGTGGGGTTCAGAGAATTTCTAGTAAAAAGGGTGCCTTGATAAAAAGGGTGGGTCTGAAATAAAAAGGGTGGACTTAATTCTTACCCTTTGACTTTTGAAATTATGTTGAAAAACCCCAAGAATCAGAATGAGCATATCATCATTGTGATATAAGATTTTTTTTTGTCACCATTGATTTATGTTTTCTACATTATTTGTTTTTCATACTGATCCAAGTTTCTAAAAAGGGTGGGTTCAGAGAACTTTCAGTATAAAGGGTGTCTGGAGAAAAAGGGTGGGGTTAAAATAAAAAGGGTGGGGTTCAAACCCCACTGCATACAGTGACTATCTGTCTGCTTCATTTACCTTCTGTACACAACAACAAAGAACAGTATGTCTAGAACATGCTTGTATATTGGTGAACCTATCAGGACGATTTGAGTTTGTTATCATATTTTTGGCCTTCACATAGGCACACCAGTATATTACGGTACTAAATTGAATTAATCTATATGTGTTAACAATGTTTTCACATACAGGTATTTAACTTTAGTATCATATACATTCATAGGACAAAGTATACCTAATTTTAGGGTTAGGATATCTTTAGGATTATGGTTGGGTCATGGTTAATCAGCTAGGGTCAGGTCACATTAACATGTATTATCAATTCCAATCCAAGAAAATCAATTGAATGAAATCAAATAACACTTATATTTTAATATAGATCTGCATATGATATGCTTTTTAATAGTTTTATTATATATAGAACTTGCTTGAGTGCCGCTCCAATAATAATCATAATGAACAATCTGGATGGCTATATTTCAACCTGCAGGTTAAGGAAAAAAGGGAACATACACCTGACCAAAGCGAGTCATTAAACAATGCCTTGTTTAAATTCCTTGATGGTGACTCACCTGTAATGGAACTTGTTTGAGTGCCACTCCAATCATAATCATAATAAATAATCTGGACGGCCATATTTCAACCTTCAGGTCACCATAACCAACGGTTGAGAATGTAACTATGGTAAAATAACATGCTTCAAATAGACCAAAGTGATCTGGATCTGGATCAGCTCGCTCTAAATGCTCTACACCACACATACTGGAATAAATCAAAGCAAGATATTTTGCATGTAATATAACATGCTGCTAATATACCAAACTGGTTTGGATCTTGATCGATTTGCTCTCTCTAAATAAAATAAACCTAATATACTGAAACAGATCAAAACAAGATATTATGACTCTTGTATTGAGTAAGTTTCTTCAGAGGGCCTTCGGTGATCTATTGTGATTATATGGATTGGTTTGTTTAAAGGCATGAAACACTAATAATATTGAAATAAATTAAAGACAAGACATTTCAGATACATTTCAAAATGAAAAATATAATCTGGATTGTGTCAAGGAGAATATTTTAGCTGATTCGAAAAAGAAAGGTTAGAGGGGAAATCTAAATTTAAATATTTTTTTCTACTTGGGGGAGGAATGTAAACTACACAACTCCATAAGATCTATCTGGTTGAGTCTTCCAATGGAACAATTTATTTTGAGTCCTTGGATAAGTACTTTACACAGGATTAGAATTCCCTGTTTTAACATCCCGCCATAGGTTCTATTTTCAAGCTGGACTTCTACAAAGGTTATGAATTACACCTCATTGTCTATCCAAATCATGCTCTCATATATATCAACACCGCCATTTGAGGCTCTGTTTCGAATAACCATCTGCAAACATTAAAAATATCACTGTCCTGTTCAGCCCCACCAGTGTCCCTTTTTGTCAACGGCCCTGCTGCAGGCTTCATTCTTGAGTTATAGTTCATTAACATCACCAGCGGCACTGCCCTGTCCAGCTGACCCCAATAAAAGTTCCTCTGTCAATATCACTATTTATTAAGTTCACTGCAAAATTCAAACACTGCACTCAGTTAAATATAAAGTTCAATGCAATTCAATCACTGCACACAATTAAAATCACTGCAAAATTCAGGCACTTCAAATGTGTAATTGCTGCTTTTCAAAGTTAAAATACAGTGTGTGCAATTACAAAAGAAGTGGATGCTTCAATTAAACATAAAATCTCACTTCAATCCACTCCCATAGTGCATATGTCTAATATTGTAGATAATGTCTTTAATTACAAAGAGCACTGATTGTCTTCTCATTTCCCAATGCACATACTGCATTGTAAAGGGACTAGCCTAGATTCCACTTAAAATATTAAAAACTTATGGAAATCTAAGTCTAACTAAAACATAAAAATGTATTAAATCCAAAAAAAAAACACTACACCAAAATAGCTCACCTGAGAGAGAACTACTTTGCAATATATCATTCTGTGATGGTCATGTCACTATCCAGTGTTTTCTAAATTATGAACATGTACTGCAGATAAATTCACCTGATCAAACAAACTCCAGGGATTGTTTAATACATATACTAAAAGCAGAACAATTTTATCAAAAATAATTTTCTGGTGTAGAAAGGTATTTATAAGATTTGATACTAGAAACATTGTTTTTTCCGGAGAAAAATAATCAAAGTTGGTAAAGAATTGCCATTTTCTCGTAGGTTATATTACGATAAACATGTTCCATTGATTTTTGTAAAAAATATGTAGGTAAAAATAGCGGGAAGAATCTACGCCAGTCCCTTTAACTTTGTGGCACACACTGTAACTTTGCATTGAAAGAGGTCTTCTCTTCAATTCTGACAGTTTGTTAAGATTTATTCATTCAAATGGAGAGCAAATTATGCCCAATATTATATAAAAGTGAGGGAATGTCTTTTTTTAACATCTAAGCCAAGTGTTTTCATAAAGTGTGAGCAACTGTCTCTCAGACAAGGGGATGTCTTTAGATGCAAAGCCTTGATTGGGCATCAAATACTTATTGGTTCACTCTTTCACATACATGCACTTGCTGCATCACTGTATCTACAAAAGAACATTGTTAAAAACTGTTATTTTGATTCCAATTTTGCAGGCAAACAAATCAATAGTCACATGTTCAAACATAAGTATTTTGTCATGACTAGTTTACCCACATAAGACAGTATTGGTAATGACTAAAAATGTTTTACACGGCTGCTAATTGTAAGTCTTATTTTTGGTAACCTTTGAGAAATGTACCTGAGTTGGCTCATTGCCAACTGGTCAAACCTCAGGCACTAATAATTTGCATGAGACTTGGCTAGAAAGATGGACACTGTGTGCTCTTGATGTGCCCCTTCATCAAGGCAAGATTTTCTCCATCTGAGCTCTTGAAACATGTCTAATACATTTATTCCATCAGGGAATATATTTTACTATACCTCATAAATATTCATTAGGCAACCATGAAATATAATTGGACAGTTCAACCTGATGCGCGTGACAGCATTTTGCCTACTTCCCCGATTGCGCGTAATGCCCATGCAGGGAAAAAATTGAAAAAACTATCGCACCCCTACTACCGCACCCCTCGGTTGGAAATTCATACGGTGACCCAGAAAAGTATACATTTTAGGTGATTTTTGGTTTTGCTTATATTACATTCAGTGAAATATTTATGAGGTATAGTAAAACAAATACAACATGGTTTATTTTGAGAAGTATTGAAAATTCCTGATCATTCGTTGTTGGATACATGTGACTACTTCCCTCCGCTTCGCGTCGGGAAGTAGTCACCCACATCCAACACCTCGGGTTCAGTAATTTTCACTACTTCCCTCAATACCATGTTGTATTTGTATAATACGGACCATTGGTGTAACAAGACTTTCAATAACAATATTGGTGGTGCACACTTTGCCAATAACGAATACATGAGAATTTCAATAAGATACTAACCATGTAAAAATAAGACACGCGATTGCAGCCACTAAAATTATGAGGTGTTGCTGCAAGGCAGAATGCATTTTTTGCAAAACTTTATGCAAATCAATCCCCACATGCATAAATGAGATTTTTTAAAAGGTAAGAACGGGAACATATACCTGAATAATGTTCATGGCTTGTATCTTAATTCTAATGAGATACTTACCATGTAAAAATAAGACACGCGATTGTAGCCACTAAAATCATGAGGCGTTGTTGTAAGGCAGAATGCGGTTTCTGCATAACACGATGCAAATCATTCTGCAGAATTAAGAAGACAAAATAAACAGTGTCAAGTTGACAAAAATGAGAATTGATCAATTTTACTGCTATATAGAAAACTTTCTTACCATTCAAAATAACTCTACTCCAAAAATTTTTGTGATGTACAAAATAATGTAGAGATAATGTTATATTCTCATTATGGCCGTTGGCAAAGTTAAAAGTTATCAGAGATTACCATTGTTCATTTTTGCCTAAATACCCATAACTTTCCTTGGGGGGGAAATCCAAATTCTCACCTTTGGCCTTGGATGTGTAGTAAACTTTTTTCACCTTACTCATCCACCTTACTCATCCAACAAGGCAAATTGCTACATGCTGAAATCAGCGGTTTAAGAAACACATGTCTACATAGAGAGGTGAGGCTATTCAAGTTTGGTTTTGGACGGGATGTGGAAATGTGTTCCAAATCTCCCAAATTATGATTAAAATTTGGTCAAAAATTGCCATTGCTACTTTGGCATAATTTTTCTAATGTGAAAAAAATTCCAAAAATTATTCCATTTAGCACATATTTAAACAAATTTTGAAATATAGGCCCAACCAAATATCAAATTTGGTAAAGAAAAAGGACCTACTGAAATACCAGAGTAACTGATTTTGCTTACTGAATTTGAAACATGTCATAATAACCACTTTTGTACTAAATAGGCACCATGGGCTGTGCTCACTGAGAAAGGCTTTAAATATAACTTACCACTGAATTATGCAAGAGGCCCCACCCTGTGTTTCCAATCTTTACTTACAAAAAGGTTTTCAAGTAGCTGTTTCGCCAGCCAGCAGTTGAGAAAAACAGGAATGAAAAACACACGAATTGGTGGCCAGAAAATCTACAAAAGAGACAAAATCAATTGTTATAATACTAGCATTGAAGCAGGTGTCTGATAATAATGAGAATAATATCTGTGCAAAATGTTGCTATGTGTACTCACATCTTAGCATTTAGACACGGACCATATACGGGACAATTTGTAATTGTTCTTAAGTTTGCTTTATCAAAACTAGATCAACGTGTCAAAGATTAAATATATCGTTCATGAAAAAGGTCTACCAGGTACAAGGGACACTGGTATGTTACTAAATTAGCAGAAATGGGTGGTCATTGGACTTTCTGATTTCAATGAGAATTTTTGAATAGCAATCCCTTCAGTCATATAACACTGGTCAACACAATTTTTGTTGCAAAGAGTTTGAAAGCTGTTTTAGGGTAATTTGGGGTCACTGATTTCAAAAATGGCATTTGTTTTTGCATATCAGGTCAAATTTTATTTTTATGGGTATAGCCCTATATTACATAGTATGTATATGCAATGTACATGTATGACAATGCGTGACAACAAAAGTATACTAGTATGATACCGCATTTCTTTTTGAGGGGTCCAGAAAGGCAATTAAATCACTTAAATCTAAATCAAAGCCAAAAGGTTAAATGCAGAAATACTGACATAGTCATATTAACATAGCAATACCAGAGTAAAACATCTCAGTTGGGCAATACGATTTTTCTTAGCATGTTCATGGAACAAATTTCCTTTTCCTGGATTTCCTGGAGTGTTGCCTATCTGGATAGTCTCGTTGGATGCTCTCTCGTTGGATGCTCCAACAGTAATCTGCCATCATATGTGTGTCCCATTGTCCCTGACACCTCTCTTCCATAACCTTTAAATCCTGGTGAAATCGTTTACCATGCTCGTCGCTCACGTCACCTAGGTTTGAAGGAAATCTTGAAATCTTTTTCAGTTGCAAAGTACTTGAGAAGTTTATTTTCCCTCTTGCGATAAAATGTAACATTTGTGCCATCTTGCAGCAAGTTTTTGTCATTAAATCTAGAGGCTAGAAGTTCAGATAGCTCCTTTGATAGGCCCAAATCGCGCACTAAATCATTCAATTCAGACTAATTGAAACAATTAGGCTCTGTGCTTGGAACTACTACAAAATCAGGGTCATGGTCACTATCAGGTTCAGATATGTCTCCCATAATATCATCTTCATCTCCTAATGGTGGCAGTTGCTCAAACACTGGTACAGGTACTTCATCAGAGTGGGGCACAGGACGAATTGCCGAATCAAGGTTTGGGTAGCTTATTTTGTGTGGAGTTTTTTTAGTAAACCCTGCAGTCTTTACGATACAAAAGTAGCAGTCACTAACATGGTCCTTTGGCTCTCTCCATATCATTTGAATGCCAAAATTGAATCTATCTCTACTTCCCCTTGTCCACATGCGTAATGATTCCACACATGTCCTGCAAACTTGATGCGGAGCCCATGCCTTGTCTTGATCATCATTTTAAAGTAGGCTAAATATGTTCTTTTTTCGAAATCGCCGATGTTTCTTCTTTGACTTGGTACGGTAAAAGTTCCACAAATATAATAGAAAGAATCAGGACAGTTCAGACATTTCCTTCGTGATGACGCCATTGTTCATATACCTTCACTTTCACTGAACCATCTAAAGAATCAAGAGAAACATGGCTGTTAGGATAACTATGAGCAACTTTCACATGAAGTTAGGGTATTGGCATCCCACACTTCCATATTTTAAATAACGAAATGCAACTTTTAGTAGTATACCTTAAGCCTTCTCCTTCCAATTCTAGGAGGAATGTGGAATGTTTTATAACATAATACTCACTCAGTGATAATCAGTGACCCCAAATTAGTTAAAAACAACTGTTAAATCTTTTGCAACAGAAAAAAAGTTTTATTTTGTTGACCAGTGTAATCAAGCACAGCTTGGAGATTTTGTCAGACCATCTATACACGTTTAATTGGCCAGCAATAAGAATTTAATTTTAGCATGTGAAAACTTTGAGCAAGTTTTAAAAATGGCAGAATTAAGTGTGTGAGAATTAAGATCTGACTTTAAAGAAGGCATATGAGATTTCAACATAATATTTAACATTATATGTACTGAGAAATTTAAACTAAATCAAAAAATTATCCTTCATCTGTAACTTGATTTTCAAACCATTTAATATTGCAAAATGTCTAGTTAAAGTTTAACAATATTGAAAATATCTTTGTACAAAATATCTTAAAACAGGAAAAAAATGCCTATTCCAGCACCATAAATTGAAGGAATTTCCCACTGTTAGATGTAACTGTAGCTTTAGTAATTGTATTACCCAGGTGAAGTATTAAACCCCTTTTTACCGATGGTTTGTTGACATTTCATAATGTTTTAAAGGGGATTGAAATCAAATTTGATCTGCACATATTGCATTGTACCTTTGTACAAAATTGCCCAAATCACTAACAGTAACTATGAATGGCACTGATGCAAATATTTCCATAAAGAAATGGTTGGAAAGTGTCTCCCTATCCTTTCTGTCAGGTCAAAAGGAGGAACATATACCTGAATAAATATTGCTGAAATAATAACCAACTTACTGTAACTATGAATGGCACAGATATGATCATTTCCATGAAGAAATTGTTGATAAGTGTCTTCCTCCCTTTCAGTCAAGGGAAAAAGGGGAATGTACACCTGAAAAAATATCGCTGGAATGATAACTGACTTACTGTAACTATGAATGGCACTGATGTGATCATTTCCATGAAGAAATGTTTGTTGACTATTTGTTGATATATGTTGCCCTGCAAAAAAGAAATGAAAATATATACATATGATTTACAGAATGAAAGAGAGAAGAAACAACAAACATACAGATACATGTAAATCTTTTATACCATAATATCAATACCAACATTAAACCTGATATGGAATAAACCTTTCTCATAGAATTATTATTTCAAGAATTTGGCAAAAATAATAAAGTAACAACCAGCTCATCCCTAACAATATTGTTTCTTTACCCATATTCACAGCCAGGAGATGAAAAAGAAACTTGTTTATTTTAACAATATGTCACTATATACAACAAGCAAGGCAACATATGTTGTTCCTAAAAGCATGTATTTTAGGATTAGCAGAGAATTATTGCTAGATTTATTGTCATAATTTCAATTTCAAACACATTGGATTACGATTCTTACCTTATATTGTAAATATAATAATAAAAAAGCTTGACACAGACTGACAATAGCGATGGTGACTTGAATCCCCCATAACCAATCCGGTCTCTTGACCCATAGTATTCTGCACCTAAAATGATATCAAGTGATAATTCATCACAAGCTTACAGTAAAGTGAGGAAGACTGACATATAATTGTGATGGTGATTGTAAAATATATATAAGTCAGAATAGGTGGGTTAGGGCCCAGGTCAACCTCTTTCTTTTCAGCGCCTTTTCTCTGGGTGTTGCTTTTAGAAGAGATAACATAGGCCACGAGAAAGATAATATCACCATTTTGAAAAAAAATCTTGCATGTGATGAAGATGAAACTTTGAGTTAGAATCACCAGTTTCTTTCTTTATAAGCAAATTACCAGAGAAATTCCAATTCTTACTATGACATTTAAATTTTTTGAACAAGTTATGTTGTTTTCAGGACGGACCTTTCATAAATCTTTTGAAAAATCAGTAGACTTATTAAAGCTGAATTAGGAAGCAAAGTTCCAAGCTAGTAAGACTCAATTTCATGACTTAGCGGAATCAAATGTATTTTTGTGTAAAATATACGTATGGTTTTGAAAAATCACCATATTTCTCATTACAAAAAGTATGTCAACTAGAGTAGGAAACCGTTACTTGTGTTCAATTTGATTGATCTATTCCATTATTTCATTTATTTATACGTACTAAAAATGACTTAAACTAAATACATACCATCTTATTGGACCTCTTTCCATTTCTGAATATCTGTAGGAAAAAAAACACAAACAGAAATGTGATTACAAACAAATTACTAATTGAAGTACAAGCTTAACAGTTAGCCATCACTTGACTTCCTGACCAAAGTCAGAACGTCTCAGTGGCCTAACCCACTTATTTAGGGCTCATTGCACATTCTAAATCAAAGAGGTTTCACCTGAAATTTCAATTCTTATTAATATCCAAATAAAATATAATTCTCATTGAGGACAGACACTCTGGTGATAGGTTTTACGTACATGCAGCAACTCAAACAGTTAAAGAAGATTAAATAGAGCAAAAGAATTATCAGCTAAGTAAAAACAGAGTACATTTTGATAGCCTTCTTCACAACGTTCTAAATTGTATACCAAACTGTAGTACTTGATACCCTGTTTTGAAAATTGCTTCTAAACTTTTTTACTGGTATAGCCAAGCTATCTCTCTATTTGGCTTAAAATGGGCACCAACGGTGGTGAACAAACAAATAGCAACATTGCTCTCTGAGGTTTCTGTACTTTGGAGCAGACTATCCACCCCTACTCACTGGCGTAGCCAGACTTTATGGTCAGGGGGGACATAGATGTTTCCACATTTCTTCCCGATGTTTCCCAGCAACAAATGTATTTTTGTACACCCAAAATAAATGAAGTCGATTTTAAAAACTAACAAGCAAAAAAAGGTTTTAAGTGTTTTCAGCACATCCCTTGACACAATACAATTTCCTGCTGTTCCCCATGTTTCCTGTCTGGCAGCTGCTCTCTCATTTTTCTTGTCCTTCCCGATTTTTCCCGCTTGCTGTCCCAATTTCCCGCTCGATTTTTTGTCAGGGGGGAGGGGCAGTCTGCCCCCATTGCCCAATGCTGGCTACGCCACTGCCACTACGTCTCTCCAAGCTATGGTGTGCATATACGTGACTCATCATATCAATAAAGGGCACTTGTCTAAATCTACTTGTTTCTCATTTTGTGACACCGTTAACACCACATTATGTCATGCTTTAGACTATGGTCACAATTGGTTGTGCAGCATTCATAAGAACAGTTACAAATTTGGTT
This sequence comes from Ophiothrix spiculata, assembly GCA_000969725.1. Lineage (NCBI taxonomy): Eukaryota > Metazoa > Echinodermata > Ophiuroidea > Amphilepidida > Ophiotrichidae > Ophiothrix > Ophiothrix spiculata. The sequence continues at coordinate 58,760 of JXSR01S075606.1, read as the reverse complement.
AGAGTGTATTGACATTTTCAAAACTATATTTATGAAATACTTAATGGTCTATGGACGCAGTTTCGCAAAAATACTGATTCTAAAGGTTACTATACCATGGTCAAAAAACCATCAAAACACTCTTCGTAACCATTCGCAGCACGAAGTATTGCCAACAAAATCTAAAACTGGATACTGTAAATGCCAATATTTTCGTGCTCAGTAATTTTTGCGCACGGTCAATTTTGGACCATTTTGCGCATTATTATTTACATACATACATACATACAGGTATTTGGAACGCAATTCACAAAGTAATCACAAGTATCATTGCGTTTACAATAAAAAATAAATACAACAAAAGTTCTTAAAATAAGTAAGTTTTGAGATTTTGTTTGAA
>JXSR01S075606.1:6422-26080 GCA_000969725.1 Ophiothrix spiculata | reverse complement strand
TCAGGTATTACTTTTATGTCAGAATTGAACTTGAAAAAATCATGTATGTGATACAAGATCATGGAATTAGCCTGATGCAATATTGTCTCACAAATGTTAAGGCTACAGTCCCTAAAAACGTCTCGCTCTGCTGAATGTCATGTTTATTGCAAGTTTTTACCTACTTATACCTATCAAAATAACACAATTTTTGGCGTACATATTGAATAGAGTCTCTAGTTATACATGGAACTTTACTAGTGATTTCACGTCCATTATCAAGGTCAAAATGACGCCCAAAGCCTACTTCGAAAAAGTTGACCCTTTTTCGCCGAAACCTCATAATTTCATGATGTTAGAACAATTCAACTGGTTTCAAATTTTGACAGATTGTAGGCTTGATACTTCTTATTGAATACAAACAATATTTTATAAATATGCTGAGTTGATTTTGAATGATAATGTAACAAACCCGCGTTGTTTTGCCTGAAAATCCGGACGTGAATTACGACTCTGAGTTTGCCCCGTTTGGGCTGTGAATTGCCAGTTTTAAGTATCTACATTATCTACATTTTGTCTGATATACGCATTCGCATAATTTACTTACAAATTGAGCATTCCAATGAGGCAAAAATTGCAATTTTTATGTAAACAAAAGAAAAATATGGCATTCTAATGTTTATTTTTTAGATTTTAGTTCACAATCTCAACGCTGCCTTGATAGCTCAGCGCACAGTAGATCCCTCGCTTCGTAATGCATGACTAACCCCTGCCATAATCCCGTAAAGGCAGTGGAAACTATTTATCTTTTCATGATTAAAAAATAATTAGGATTCACATTTTCCTGAGCAGATGGATTCCCTTTACCCTTAAGCTGAAGACTTATTGCTGAAATATGTCAAAGGTAAAATCAACATTTTTGCACTGATTATAATAAAGCATTATTTTTTTCAGAAATAGGAAAATGTGTAAGGAAACTGATGAGGAGCTCTAGAGTACAATCAACATTAATTATGCCACTTTAAATTTTAATTTTAAAAAAAGAACTGGGGAAGAATGGGGATACAAAAATATTAAAGTACAATTGAATTTGGGTCTAAGGACAGAATGACAGTCTCAAGAAAAAACTCAACACGTTTCGTTTCAAACTGATATGAACATGATATGATATTTATTGCATAAAACAGGAAAAAAGTAGAATTGATTGAAGTGTAGTCAATTTCAATTTTCAAATCAATGATAAAATAATGGTATGATAAATTATCTCCCAGGTGAAATCAACATGTAGTGAAACACAGACATAATTGGAGTTTCATGTTTCCTGACAAACAAGGTTAAAACAGCTTTTTGAAGTTTAAATCAAATACCAACTACAAGAAACTATTACACCTTTACACATAAAATGATTAATAGATTTTTGAAGTTTGGGCTGTATATCACTATCTAAATCCATGTATCTGCGTCAAAAAAATTACCTAGACTAATTTTGACAAATACTGTATGTCAGTTTCTGGTCTGTTTTTCTAAAAGCTTGAAGCTTCTTATGTTTGTACAACATGTGCCTTTTCTTTCTTAACACACCCTTTTCGAAATTGCATTGCATCAATTCAATTATGCCCAATGCAATCATGGACCATGAAGAAGTAAAGCATTCATTATTCATTAAGGCAGCTGCACTACTGAAAAGAAATAAACTACCACTACAACAAAAGAGAATCTGATATATGTGTACCGCCGCGGCAAAAGGGTCCAGTTGTCGACTACTACATGTTGCTCATTGTAGCATATCTGATGTATACAAATCCTACAAATTGAGCATTCCAATGAGGCAAAAATTGCAATTTTTATGTAAACAAAAGAAAAATATGGCATTCTAATGTTTATTTTTTAGATTTTAGTTCACAATCTCAACGCTGCCTTGATAGCTCAGCGCACAGTAGATCCCTCGCTTCGTAATGCATGACTAACCCCTGCCATAATCCCGTAAAGGCAGTGGAAACTATTTATCTTTTCATGATTAAAAAATAATTAGGATTCACATTTTCCTGAGCAGATGGATTCCCTTTATCCTTAAGCTGAAGACTTATTGCTGAAATATGTCAAAGGTAAAATCAACATTTTTGCACTGATTATAATAAAGCATTATTTTTTTCAGAAATAGGAAAATGTGTAAGGAAACTGATGAGGAGCTCTAGAGTACAATCAACATTAATTATGCCACTTTAAATTTTAATTTTAAAAAAAGAACTGGGGAAGAATGGGGATACAAAAATATTAAAGTACAATTGAATTTGGGTCTAAGGACAGAATGACAGTCTCAAGAAAAAACTCAACACGTTTCGTTTCAAACTGATATGAACATGATATGATATTTATTGCATAAAACAGGAAAAAAGTAGAATTGATTGAAGTGTAGTCAATTTCAATTTTCAAATCAATGATAAAATAATGGTATGATAAATTATCTCCCAGGTGAAATCAACATGTAGTGAAACACAGACATAATTGGAGTTTCATGTTTCCTGACAAACAAGGTTAAAACAGCTTTTTGAAGTTTAAATCAAATACCAACTACAAGAAACTATTACACCTTTACACATAAAATGATTAATAGATTTTTGAAGTTTGGGCTGTATATCACTATCTAAATCCATGTATCTGCGTCAAAAAAATTACCTAGACTAATTTTGACAAATACTGTATGTCAGTTTCTGGTCTGTTTTTCTAAAAGCTTGAAGCTTCTTATGTTTGTACAACATGTGCCTTTTCTTTCTTAACACACCCTTTTCGAAATTGCATTGCATCAATTCAATTATGCCCAATGCAATCATGGACCATGAAGAAGTAAAGCATTCATTATTCATTAAGGCAGCTGCACTACTGAAAAGAAATAAACTACCACTACAACAAAAGAGAATCTGATATATGTGTACCGCCGCGGAAAAAAGGGTCCAGTTGTCGACTACTACATGTTGCTCATTGTAGCATATCTGATGTATACAAATACCATACATTAGATATGCTACAAGGAGCAACATGTACGAGCGGACAAATGGACCCTTTTGCCGCGGCGGTACACATATATTATCTCAATACAGAAAGATATAATAGCTTTTTAAAGCTAAGCTTCATATTCCTAGCTCCCCTTGCTAAATCAGGGGCAACTTCTATCTGAGATATTAAATCTGTACCTCCATTGATTTTCTCCCATGCTGTATATGAGTTTCTGATCCATTACTCTTGTGGCCTGAAGCCTTTTATATTTACACAGCATATGCTTTTACTTTCATAGCTAACCATTCTCAAAATTGCATCTCAACATCCTGCAATGAGGTATAATATTTTATAGAGTGTTAGCCCTAGGGTTGTATTCTTTGGTACACAACGGTGGTATGTTTATATTACATTGTAAAATAATGAATTTTGTTTGTGGAACACTTTTAAGTGTTAATGTTCCACAAACAAAATTCACAGTCACCATGTAAACACAGTGTAAACGCAACTTAAAAGGTGCGTTTACACTGTGACGTAGGGTAATGATGGAGAATAACGTATTTGCAACTAAAAAGTTTTAACTGAAAACGACTGATAGTAACGATAGTGTGCGTGGCTAGCAGCTTGTGTGAGCGTTAACTGACTTTAACTAACGATGACGGGCGTAAAATTTAAAATTGCAATTCGCAGGTCTATGTTGCTTGTCGTTAACCCAAGTCGTCACAGTGTAAACAAACCTTTATATGCCATGCTTACTGACATCTTTCAATAGCTTAACTGAAGGACACAACTTTGTGAAAAGTTATCAACTAAGTTGAATATTACAATCCCAAAGATATTATAACGACTCTATAACTTGGGGCTTGGTACTGCAATATTGCAAGGCAAATGTAAGTGTTGTGGCGCATACGAAAATGAATCTCATCATAGATCTACAAGTTAAATTCATTGCAAAATATAACTTGATTTTGCCCAAAGTATTGACTTTCTGCATTCACATGACTACACTGACATGAATGACTTTTGTAGTTGTTACCGCTACTGCTAAACCTAAGTGCTCCTGGACCATCACCCAAAACCTCTTATTTTTCCATAGCATGTTTTGAATTCAGAAAATGCAACATTGTTTGGGTATCCCTGGGTACCCATCCCTGGATATCTGCCCGTGGGAAATGAAATATCCACCTGAACATATTGATTCTTGCCATAGTCTATTCAGATTCCAATTCAATTACTCTAGTTGCAACAAGCATTTCATATTTACACAGATTTTCTGTACTCTGCATCTACAATATACTGACATATGGGTGCTTACTCAATCAAAATTCTCAGATGTCGAAGGTCCACACCTCTAAGGTGACGGGATTTTTTTTTTGCCCAGAATAACACAAAATTGGGAGAAACACTGAAACTGAAAAATTTTTACAAAAAATTGTCTTGGAAAATTTTCCCAAAATTGACAAATTTTGACCTAAAAAACGACTGATTTTAAATGATTTTTATTTTCAAAAAAAATTCAAAATCACAAATTTAGTGTTGGTTGGTGTCATAAATAGGGTGTGTGTTTTTGTCGCCTAACCTATAGAATGTCTGTTCCTAAGACAGGAAATAATATGTACTTCCAACATATTGATTTTACTCATATTTTCCAGTACCTGATTCATTTTTAGCATTGAATATTGGTGATTTGGACTGATTTCTTTGAAAAATAACATCATTTCTTTAAGAAAAAAAAGGAATCACCAACCATTGTCAACAATATAAAACAAGCAGGGCATATCTGACTGTGCCTTCCATTTTTTCCTTGACTGTAGTCTCTTATACAAGTTCCTGAACTGTTGCTATTATAGCCCAATAAAAACAGAGCAGAGATCTGCATCCGTAACAAAGTATCAAAATTGCATCTCAGCATATTGGACTTCCATTTTTTCCTTCCTTGACTGTAGTCTCTTATACAAGTCCCTTAACTGTTGCTATTATTTATAGCTCAAGGCCTGATAAATACAGAGCAGAGATTTGCTTCCATAACAAAGCATCACAATTGCATCTCAGCATATTTGAAATAATATACCACCTGGTACATACTTGCTCAAGTGTTTTTATCACAATATGTAAAATCTTTCAACCTCAATATAAGATACATGTTAGTTTACATTACGTTGCAAAATTGAATTAATTCTAAATATCAGGAGGTTACTTGAAACAAAGTGCTCTCTACTTCTTTTGATTTTGACATCATTGAATATTCAATTTTGTTATGCAAACATAGTTTCTATAAGACAGGTATTTTTTTGTATAGTTTCTTCTAAGTGTTATATTCAATATGATATGCCCATTAAAGGTGCATTGGACAAAATTTGAGTTTGTTTTGCATGTTGGCCTTTGGTACGAACTATTCTCTAAAAGTATGTATTGAATTAGATCTGCTAATAAAGCTAATTTTATTATTTCAACGCTATAGGGCAGTATTTATCATTGTCTACAACAATAACTAACGATAAAACAAAATCTAAATATTTTGATATAAAGGGATTGAATCTGATAATGAAACTTTGTATGCTTGTAAAGTCACCCTAAAGAATTGAAGAAATGAACAAGAACTAAACTTTACTTACGAGAACAATATACTGCTGATTCTTAAGAGGTCTTCTACATTGGAAAATACAGTTCATGTCAATTCATATCATATTTTTATGATTTGAAGACTTTCTCAATGAATTTTTATATCTTTTTGCATGAAAAATCCTCAAATAAGAGTTGGAAAATAAAATAAAAACTTTATAAAGCACACGGTCGGGCCAAATTTTGACGGTCGGTCGGGCGAGGACAAACAAACAATAATTTTTTTTTGGCCTAACTGATATACTTACCCCATTTCATCTGGCCTATTATCTTGAAGAACTCTGATCACATAAAAAATACAGGAGATACATTTGATGAAAAAATTGAAGAGACGGATGCGTAAACCTGCAGAGAGAAAAAACAAAATATAATTATAATAACACAAATCTTATTAAGTACAAACACATCAGAAGACATCTTAATGCGCTTTACATTATCATTACACTGTTATTAGGAAATTGTCATAACCATTTCACCTCAACTAGATTGCAATCTTATGATGCCAACCAGAACTTAAGATTATAATGTACCCCAAACAGCTCCCTAATGCGCTTGGGTTGACAAAGCAATCAAGATAAAATGTCTTTATTAATGGATATAACCTGTTGGCCATAGCGGGGATGGAACTCGCGACCGTATAAATTTTATTCAGAGTCCTGCACTGTTCCACCAGACCAAACAAGCTCCCTATAAAACAGGAGCCTCCAGAGAGAAAAAATTGAATAATCAAAGGTAAAAAATTGAAGAGATGGATGCGTAACCAGCAGAAAGAAAAATAAAATAATCAAAGGCAAACTTTTTTTTTTAATTATTTTAAAAAAAATGGAGGTGTTTGTTACTGGGTTTCAAAACAACAGCATAATTTTTAAACAATAACAGAATTAAAAAAAATGGTATAAATTTATCATTGAAATTAGGCCCCCCCCCCCAAAAAAAAAAAAAAAAACTCTGTCTCAGTTTACTTAAGGTTAAAACCCTAAGCATGTTTGTGGGGGTTTTTTGTTGGTTTTTTTAGTAAAAAAGGGCTACGCGGATGCGGAAATACCCCCTAATTTTTTTTTAATTGCATTTTTCGTCCTCTATTTGTTTTTTTAAGCGGCCGTTTATTTAACTTTTTTTTCCAGTTATAGGAAAAAAAGATGAAAAAACTGAAAATCTCTCAAAAATTTGGATTTTTAAAAGCTATGCGCGCAGGAAGTTGAGACAGACTTTTTTTTTTATTTGGCCTTATGAACCATAATTGTCTTTTTCTATACTTTTTAATTTGACCTGACATGAATGAAAATCAGTTTTCATTTATTTTCAGTTGCAATCCAGGAACTGCATTACATATAGGCAATAGGAAACTAACACCCACAATATTGCTGCATGTGTATATTGCCATGCAATGTTCGCCAGCACAGGTCAAACACCTTGAATCAGCCCCAGTCCCAAGGTCCCATTATTGAATCTCGTTTATACAAACACCACCTGATGTCTTCGCTTCAAGGATGCACAGGTCAACATCCTAGATATGTCAGTGTCAATTGCTCCCAATTTTCATATCCTGTTTTGAAATCAAACACATCCATGACCATCTTTGAATATTCTTATTCAACTGGGACTGAGATTTATGCATAGACAACATTATATCAGAAGGTATCTTAAGCTTGAGAGTTTTCAATAAGGCTTAACGTCCAAAGGCATTTGCTTGCCCCAAGAGACATTCGCTCGCGATATTTGCCCTGACTTATTCACTCAAAATAACAGTGAATGACACTTACACTGCTTGGATATTGGTTAAATCAATGAAAACATCCATTTAAAGGGACTAGCCTAGATTCCACTTAGAATTAAAAACTTCTGGAAATGCTTTAAATAAAGCTGAAAAGTGTAGTAAAATCCAAAAAAGTACAAAAAAATTTCACAGAAATGGCTCAAATTGACAGCAAATTGATTTGCAATATATCTATATGTGATGGTAGTGTTTTCTAAATCCTAAATTTGTACCTCAGTCTGGATTTACCAGATAAAAGATCAAATGAAGCTCTTGGAGATAACTTAATACATATGAAAAGAGAAACAATTTTATCAAAAATAATTTTGTTTACCCATCACAGGTGTAGAAACAAGATCTTTTTAAGATTTGAAACTAGAAACACTTTTTCAACCATTTTTTGTCGCCGGCGACAAAAAATACAGTTGGTAAATAATTTCATTTTTCTCCTCTGTTACACAAATTCAGTGGAAACCACTGGTAGGATATGTTAGTATAATCATGTACTATATCGATACATGTGAAAAAAATATATAGTCAGAAAATCAGCGGACAGGATCTAGGCCAGTCCCTTTAACCATCGAGATATCACAGAAGGAGAGAGATTTTGACCAATTCTTTTGTCCAATGTCCGTTATAAGTGATTATTTTTAATCGTATGTAGTGTATACCCTATTGAAAACAAATAGTATCTAAATGGAGACTCGCACTCCCAACACAATGGAAATAATAGCAGGATGACATGATACTTAATGTGCGGAACGTCATCCTTGACAAGGCTTGCGATCGCCCTTTATCGGTGAGGGATCGATCATTTTTAATTAGCGCAAGATTTAAAAGTGAAAACAATTCAAAGTATTGGCTGCACAAAAATGTATTTTATAGCCCTCTCTCTTAAAGGTATTGGCCATTCCCTAACGACAAAATCATTTTACTTCCTGTTCTTTTTCTATGCCTATATTCTAGATGGCAGAGTTTGGCCAAATACGAAAATGACATGTACGTAGGGCAAAATACCTCCAATATCTGTATCTAAAAAATGAAGTCCCGCCGACTCCCGCCAGATTATCTTAGTGGTATTAAACTCATGTCAAAATGTTGCCTTGTAAAAATTACAGCTGCACAAAATCATTGATTTTCATTCCAAATGATGTTTGAGTCACTTTTGGTTGTGATTAGCAAAGCGTTGATGTTGTACCACATTTGATAGTAAATGCAGCAAAATGTCACTTTACACAATAAAGAAGAAAAATTGGTTTCAAAACAAACTTGCATTTTGGGTCATGTAAAGTTCATTACAAGAACTCTCTAAGATCACATAACACTGTGAGTTGTCGGATAACCATCATATACATCAAACGTGAATTTGAAGTGCCATTTCTATTACACTAACAAAGGAGAAATCGGATTAGATTAATGGTGCTCACTCCTTTTATGATATCTCGATGCTTTAACTAATCCTTACATCAATTTAACCAATATTCAAGCATTGTAAGCAATATTTTCCCTCCTTTTGAGTTAAAAAGTCAGAGTGAATATCATGAGCAAATGTCTGTCTGACAAGCAAATGCCTTTGGACACCAACTCCCATTCAAAAAACCTTGAATTTTAACTAAAGCTCCAAAATTTCATTTTATGTCCTCAAAACCATGGGGTTGGGACTTAAACCAAACAAAACTAAAAAGATATTCTGATTATTTTAAAATACTAGTTTAAAAAGTAGTTTAAAAAACTATTTTTCTTTATATATAAGCATTAAAATATACAGGCGATACCGCGGATGAATACCCATAAAATCTGGGGTAAACAGGCAATTTATTGCTTGCCTGTATCATCTGATAGTTTCTTGAGTTGAGACTCGGCCTCAGATTGTTTAAACATTAAAATTCTCTTACAAACTGATTTTTTTCTCAATCATGCAGATTATTTAAATCTAAAGGCAGCAGAATAAATGTGATGGCTCACCCAAAAAGGGGGGACTTTGCTGATGATATCACTTTTGATTTTATCATTTCATCTGTTAAAGCATTTTTTAAGCTTTAAAATGACACCTTATTTGTTGAAATTGATCAATCAAATTTTACAACAGAAAATTTGCTGGAAATTCTTTTTATTTTCTTTATTTTGTGCTGCCTAATTTCATCAGTTTCTCAAAAAGTGCTCTGATGCAAAGTCCCCCTTTTCGGGATGAGTCATCACAAATGTGATGTGTTTCCATCATCTGAAAACCCTTGGCAAATCCATGAATATTTTCTTATTCATCAATTCACTTGTGCATCATGACATCCCCTCATGGCCCTAGAGTAAGATACTGACAAAAACAAAAACACAATAAACAGTGTACAACTTCCAGAATCCATTTAGTCATATTTTCCAAACTTTTTCCTATATGTGATGACTCACACCGAAAAGGGGGACTTTGCGACAGAACACTTTTCGAGAAACTGGAGAAAATAGGCAGCAATAATAAAGAAAATACGAAGAATTTCCAGCAGATTTTCTGTTGTAAAATTTGATTGCCTTGATTAATTTCAACAATTAAGGTGTCATTTTAAAGCTTAGAAAATGCATTCACAGATGAAATGATAAAATAAAAATTGATATCATCTTCAAAGTCCCCCCTTTCGGGGTGAGCCATCACATATTGAGCCATCACATATTTAATATTCCTTTTAAACTATCCAACTCAATAAAATCTATAGTGCCCACAGGTTGCATCTAATTCACATTGTTGCAATATTATCATCAATAGATACATCTAGGCAGCTTCTTATTTGCAATAGAGAATAATAATTTAAAATAGCAAAAATAGTCAACCGAAAAAGAGAGGTTCGAGCATGACTTGTATTATTGATTTTTTACACTCGGTGTAATAAAAATGAAATTAATTTAGGGGATTTTCTTGATTCAAAAAATTGTATCTGGTCCATTTGTTTATATTAAAAGAATCTACAATTTGTATTTTATTTTCTTATTTATACAAGTGCCATAGCTTTTTTGTGTATTCTTACACAATGAGAAAACAAAAAAGAAAACAATTAAATTCAAAATAAAGGCTTAAAATATTATTTCTCACATAAACTCACAAAAACCACCCTTTCATCTTGAATTTAATAATTAGAAACACATGTATTCATAAAACACAGCAAATTATGCCGTATGTGGCTGATAAAACATGTCAATAAAATGGATTACATAATGCACTGAAACTTGCACAAAACAGGGGCAAATATTTTACTCCATATTTTCTCCCACAACCCTGTAGGCCTAAGCATCCAAATTATAATGAAAGCTTCTTAAGAAATCCAGTGTCAAAATGATAAGTAATAAAAAATGGGGGGGGGGAACCTTTTCAAATTAACTTTTACACATTTGGGATGATTAGTACACACATTTCAACTTCTATACCATGTAAAAAAAAAATAAAGCATTAGATTCATTCATCAGACAACAGTCATTTCAATTCTTTAACAAGTTACAATGATGTGTTTTCCTGTACTTAATATAGTATATTTTCTGTTTAGTATTTAAAAAAAAATGATCATCTGCTAATTTCAGCAGGATTCTTTGAAGGAAGGAAGAAAGAAGCTCACACATAATCTCAATTGCATACTCTGTTGGAAGCAGTTATTCACATTTTTGTGTACTCTTTCATTGCAACTTTCATGAAACTGTCAGCGGGATGTCTATAGATTACTTCAATATTTCCCTTGTTTTAATCTTTCCATTTTGTTTCTTCTTAGATGAAAGAGAAGCTTTTTTTCCTAAAATTGTAAATTGAAAGACACTTTTATACAATATATCAAAGCAGTTGAGAGAATCTTAATACAGTTATACAGCGATAAGTTATTATAGACCTCGTCATTTAACTCTATAGGGAACGTTTCCTGCCAGGGAGAAACATGGAAGAGCCTCAATTGACAAATCAAAAGGGAATGTTTCCTGCCAGGGAGTAACATGGAAGAGCCTCAATTGACCAATCAAAAGGTAATGTTTCCTGCCAGGGAGTAACATGGAAGAGCCTCAATTGACCAAACAGAAGTCACAATATTATTTTGTGACATCAGTGCATCAGAGCATTTTGACTTTAAAGGTGTGTGTATTCCGATCATTTTCAGTCCAAAAATCAAATTGGAGATTTTGATGACACATGAGAGCACATATTTTTCTCATAACCCCTGTAAATTTTCACAACCATATTATGTTTCGTTAAAGAGATATGGTCAAAATAGTGTTGAATTACTGCAATAGGCGAAAGCGGATCTATGTCATACTCAGGGCATACGCAGCAAAATGACCTATAAATAACTTGTGTTGAACTTCGTGCGCGGTGAAAACAATCAATACTTACGCCAGGCATCCCTTCATTTTCTTTCTTTTTTAGCCAGACGAAAATCAGTGAAATGATGAGCTGTTTGTCATTTTGTTGTGATTTAAATACCACACATCTCTCATGATTTTGGAATTGAAATATTTTCATAATTTGCTACAATCAATCAAAGTTTCCGCGAGCCGGCATTTTCTCCATTGAGTTGAATGGGAAGTCGGCAAATGTTTTCACTGCGCTATTTGGACAAACGTCCCGGATGTAAACAAAATGCCCGGATGTCCGCTCCTGACAATATTTTGTTAACAAAAATGAATATCCAATAGGTTTCTATGGGCCCTTCTCAGACACATTTTGCCCTGTAACTTTAAAGGAGTATTGGTTCAACTTTTTATAAACTTTCTGAGATTTTGGTACCAAAATATTGCTCATATTTTTCTCACAACCCCTGTAAAATTTCTCAGCTTAGTAAATCAAAATATTGCTCATATTTTTCTCACAACCCCTGTAAAATTTCTCAGCTTAGTTATGTTCAGTTTTGAAGGTATATGTGAAAATGTGTTTAATTATGGTAACCATAATTAATTTTACACAGTAGCGAATAGGCAGCTCCAAACACAAAATTGGCCATAAAATGAAAACGGTTTGACCGATTCAACTGAAATTTGGAACTTAAACCAAGTGGTCATCATTCATATGACAATGAAAACAAAATTTTGAAAAATCGGACCAAGCTCCTTTAATGTGGCCAAAGGTAAGTGATAGTTGCTTTATGTAGGTGATGACCCTTCATTCAAATATGGAAAATGTATAATGTCAAATTTGTCACCATATCGGAATACCTACCTTTGACAACCTGAGGTTGTTAATGAAGTTCATTATAATAATAATAACCAGTATTTATATGCGCTATTCACCGTAGTATCATAGCGCTTGACATTATTATTACACTGTTAGGAAATCATCACTCTCGATCGCAATCTTAAGACGCAGACCTATCGGAACTTGGATCGTAATATTCCCCTAACAGCTCCCCAATGCGCTTGGGTCGACGAAGCAATCAGGATTAAATGTCTTGCCCAAGGACATAACCCGTTGGCCGTAGCGGGGCTCGAACTCGCGACCTCATGATTCGGAGTCCTGCACTGTTCCACTGACCACACAAGCTCCACATTAGTCAACCCAGTGTAATCATAGTCAGTGGAATTAACAACTTGGAAGTTATTAGTGAACTTACTTTGTCAACAGCATTATGGGTTATATTTTATAGCAGGTTAGCAGGCTTGATAAAAAATCTTAGCAGCTCAATAAAAATCTGATTTCCCTTAACCAAGTTTCTACAAATAGCATTAAATATGCATATAATTTGAAAAAAAGTGTTATCTTCATGCTCAAAACGTGTTAACCGAATAAACATTAAAAAAAATTTCCCTGTAACAATAAGCAATTTCACACAGCAAAAGACTCCAGGGAAATGAGCCTTTTATCAATACAAATGACCACAGGGATACACACATCTGTTTAGGCTGGTATTGTCAGTTAGAGCATTGGAAAGCCTTATATAATCCTATATGGAGGACTTTCACTATTTTTGAAAACAAATCACCATTTAGGGACATGCCTAATATATATAAGTATTCCAAATCCCCCCCCCCCACCACCTCGTGATAAATCTGTTTCCATTTTGCCAAACAAACTAGGTTAATAGATACAAGAGATGAGTTTATCTCTCATGTCATGAGCTTTGATTCAAATCCTTAGTAAGACCCCCCTCCCCCCCCCTCCCTGTGATAAATTAACTGTTTCCTTTGTGGCAAATAAACTAGGTTAACCAGATACAAGAGATGAGTTTCTCTCTCGTGTGATAAGCTTTGATTCAAATTCACAACTTGAACAAACAACTTCAATTATATTTGTATTGCATAAAAATAATATTGGATATGCTTTTAGAATTTATACACAAATATGAGTTAATATTTTTACAGTAATAGCAATATTCATCTTGCATCATTTGACAATCAGTATTCTTAAATACGGGCAAAAACGTAATTATTTTATCATACAAACAAGACTGTGAAAAAAAACATGTTTTTTATAGGAGCTTAATGTATCCAATATAAGAATTTTATGTTTCCTATGATATTCGATCTTCCATCACCATAAAAATAGCCGATTTCCTGGACCATATACAAATAGACCACAGCCACTTTTTGATATGTTCCTATGTTGTTTATTATTCAATGCTCAAAGGTTTGGTGCGCAAACACTTTTGACCAGGAGTGTATTATTGTATTATTACATATCTATCAGTCTGATAAAGTCAATCAAATAAACTTTGTTGTGGATTAGTACAAAGCTTTATTTGTATCATTTTGAGTTGTGACTTGCGGGGCGAAATTTCAAGTGGCGACCCGAAATTCCGACTTGCAACACAAATTTTTGACATACATAACATGAAATTTCGCCATACGTATCACAAGATTTTGCCTTAAGTATGGCGAAACTTCGTGTTAGAATAAGTCGAAATTTTGCCCTTCTGAAAATATTTTTGTGTACAGCCCAGCACTAATATTAATAGCTACCCCTTTCCTTAGGTAGCTTGAATTACAACCCTAAGCTTAAAAACATGATGATACAAACTTGTACCAATACAAGTAAGCTTCCCAAGATATTGTGTTAAACAAACAAATCATGCATGTGCGTGATCGAAAACCTTGCAAATCATGTCCATGAGGATAAAATTAAGCAGAATGTACTATTGAAATCAATTTGCTGGACGTGTTTCTAATGTAAACAATCGCTTAATACAGCATGCATGCCTCCAATATTATGTCAGCGATAGAGATAGGCAATATCGTGAAAAAGTGTGATTAATTCGAAATTTTGTCCTTGTCAAATTTTGGGTTGCGAGTCGAAATTTTGGCTTACAAAAAAGGCCAAAATTTCCCATTATGAATTTATAACCCGAAATTTTGCTATATAAATATGTCAAAATTTTGAACCGCAAGTCGCAACCCGAAATGATACAAATAAAGCTTCGTAGATTAGTAAAAAAAATCAGTTTAAATGCCTGGATGAGAAAATGCTCACGCATGGAGACAATTGGATTGAAATCCAAAATGTAAAAAAAAAAATTAACACCGATTAACCTGATAGGAATAATCATATTTGTTCCATTATAAAATTTCAATGACCAGGGTCAGCAGTTCTTGGAAAGTTGCGAAAATCCATTTAGATTCTTGCAAAAGAATTCTGTGTGAATCGACAGATTCTCTTGCATTTGATCTAATGTACAATTTGGGAAATTAGACTTATTAGGAGAATCGTTGCGGGAATGGATTCACGGATTCTCCTTGAATTAGAATTTTTTACCCTGCATGATAAAATATTTTACTTACTTGATCGTTGATTCTTGATAAAATATAGTTGTAATCTTTCTTTCAAGGACTGCTCATTTACAAAAAACTCCACCCGCACTCTGAAAGATAAAAATAGACACACAATACGTCACAATGGTTATCATGAAATACAATATTAAAAGGTAAAAATAGACACAATGTTGTTCATAAATAGAGCTGTATTTCTTCTTACATGATTTTCCACTCACAAAGAATTATTCAACTTGCACTCTGAAAGTTAAGATGGACACAGAATTAATCAAAATGGTGATCATAAAATTCTATCCGACAAGTTCATAAACAATAGCTAGAAATTAAAATACAAAGAATAGATCATCAGATAAGGTTTATCAAAAAAGAAAAGGTAATCTTGAGAATTGATATGAAATTCAAAAAACTCAACCAATTCTCATTGCAGATGAGTGAAAACCAAAAAATGTATAAAAAAAAGTATAAAATGGCAATTTAGAATGTATTCTGTTCCCTTATGCACAAGAGTCATCTTATCGTAATTAAATTTAGATTCCTGTTAGAAAGCACTCAATACTAAGTGAGTTAAGTAACCCTATTAACAATGGCTTCTAAAGGACTACTTGTCAAAGATAACTTCCGCTATTCAAACTTTGTATAAATTTCAACTTGATTTAACAACTTATCAAAGATAACTTCTGCTTTTCAAACTTTGTATAAATTTCAATTTGATTTAACTCAATAATGACAAAAGCCAATTGACAGGGATTTTATAAATTTTTATTTGAAATAGGAGAAATTGTTTTACCGAAGATATTTTTGTACTACATCAGATACAATGATTGTACTTAATAGGTATCAGAGGAAAGAGCAATGTCTAACTTTCATTTACAAAATGGTGCATTGGCTTGTTACACACAGCCTGGTTACACACAAAAAACAAGACGACTACAAAAGAAGGCTTGATTTGCGCTGGCTCAACACATATAGAGAAGGGTGATTTATCATTAAAGTTGCTAGTCAAAAAAGATCCCATTGGAAGCAAGGTATGATGGGAAGGTCCTAATATCTTCTTTGCAATGTCTAACTTGGTTTACAGAATAATGTATTATTTTGTTTCACAACCAAAACAAGACGACCACAGAGAATGGTTGATGGAGCTGGCTCAACACATAGAATGAAGGGTGATTTATCACTTAAGCTCCTATTAACACATCCGTGTCTGTGTTCTAGGAAGTGTGTTTGCTTCCATGAAAGTTATTTTCTGCAACCATGATGGGCCATACATAAGACGCATCCACAAGCCTTTTGTCCAACAATTTCACTCATTGTCGACAAGCCTGTTTATGTGTCGACAAACTCAACGAAAATAAAATAAAATAAAATAAATACTTGAAGAAAAGAGTAATGAAATTTTGGAAGTCACTCATCTTGGCATAAGTTTTTTGGTTACATTTTCATTTATAACATTCCATCGAAGCATCGGCACATTGATTTCAATTTAAGAGGGTGGCGAATTCAACAGAGTGCCACAAGCACAAGTTGTCCAATCCTGACAAAACTTATTGTCGACAGTGTCGGTCGCTCGATTTCTGGGCTTTGTCGACAAATTATGCAAATGCTTGCTGATACCAGCCCTACATAAGACCATACAACACTAACAGTAACCTCTAATCTAAATAGCCCTGGCCTTGCGTCATTAGGTGAGGTATCTAAAAGGGTAGAGGCTTTATAGTTTTAGGTAAAAATCAGGAGTATTTTTACCATAATTTCAGATAGGAGTGGTCAATTGATTTGGTATATGGACTGTAACCTTGACAATTTATCCGGCTATAAGTCCCCATTGTTTCATATTCAATTATTCTTTACTTTTTGAAATAATTGCATTCAAATAGTGTTTGGGGTGCGAGCAGGGGCGTCGGAACCGTGTGGGCCATGTGGGCTTTGGCCGCACCACTTTTTAGCCAGAAAAAAAAAAAAATTAATTTAAATTAAATTAATGTGTTTTATTGTGGTCCTAGCGTCATTAACCATAAAATAGTACTGTATATATTCGTTTTTAGTAACTTCTTCTGCGGCTTAGTTGTTTACCTATTTTTGATAACAAATGGGTTACAGGCCGCACCACTTTTACCAGTGGCCGCACCACTTTTATTTTCCTTCCGACGCCCCTGGGTGCGAGGATGCAACGGTGGCAGCAAGTATGTATGCATTACAATGCATAGCCTGGATCCAGGCTTGAAGGGGCTAAAGTCTATGTACTGTATTTCTAGTATCACCATGAGCTACCATGGCACTCTGTTGGTTTCATTTGTTTACAAGGTTTCTATAATGCATTGGTCCACTGTGGCATTGGTCTATCTTGTTCTTGTAAGGCACAGAAATGAGAGTCCAGAGTAGAAAATTAATGATGACCTTATTCAGGGCAAACTTGTAGGATTTAGGATGTATATTTAGTAAGAGAAAATTAACTGGGCACTTCAAGTGAACATTTGAATTCAATTATTTATCAGGTATTAGGAACAGGGTTTTCTATATAACTTTTCTTTTGGGTGAGGTGGGGTAGCTTGTAGCTACTTGTTGATGGGAGCTAGTATTTACTATCATCTTGTAATACTGTATTATGGGGGTGAAATTGTTAGACCTACATTGTACTTTTAATGATTTTAGGATTTGTAGCTATTAAGTTGAAGTTTTCTTATATATATCTTGCTTTTGTAACTTGTTGGCCTCTTTGTTTTAACTATTTATTTTGCAGGCTTCATAGTGATTTAAATTTGTTGAAATTTACAATAAAAAGCTGAAATTCACATAGAACTATAGGACCTTATTGGCTTTCTAACTCAGACAAAAGCACCACAAGGACTTGAACCAAGTCTATACAATGCATTGAAGCTCTATACGGTGCATTATAAGCATTGGCTGTTACCTGATGATGTACCTACTGAAGGGTTATTATTTATGAACAAATGAGAAATCAGTGATTATGAAAAGAAATTGTGGATGATTAAGAAAAGAAATTGTGGATGAAGTCATATAAATTGGTATTTGTAGTAATGGATTCCAATTGACTTTTAAGAAATATTTGATCACACTATAGCTCATTACAGAAGCAAATTCCATCATTACAAGTTTGGTTTATTTAAAAGTATATAGCACCCCCTTCAGATTATTGAATTACATACAGTTATAAAGATATGATGAAATCAATTATGGTACCATTTTGCATGAAATTCTATACTTACACCCTATATGACAGTTGTTCCACCCTATATATCCACTTTTTTGTGGTTTGTCGATGATCCTTACAATCATAGCTTTACAATTATATATTATTTACGGGACTTTAACACAGAAAAAGAATTGCTATTCGTTAAAAAGAAAGGACATGCAAATTCCATTCTACATCAGTGTGTAACGCAGATTCGTCCTACCTCATAACTCAACGTCCCCTTTCTTCTGAAGAATGAAAGGAGCCGGAGTGTAATAATGGGGTCTTAACACAAGACATAAGTATAATGTACATCTGGGTGTTTCTATAATTCAATACCTTGAACATCATCCACAGCAATTGATGTGTTAGAGCACTCAAGTATAATGTTGCAGGCATAACATGGCCACAATTTTTAAAAACATCCCTAGAGGGTGATTGAAGCCTTTTTCCCCTATTCACACCCTAAATCAGAATTTTCACTAGGGTTTGAAAAAGAACCCTATTATAATATCTTGAAAATGTCTGTTTTTGATACCCTAAATAGTGATTCACTCTTCAATCTTCAAAAACAACCCTAAATCACCTTTTTCTTGGTTACGCTATGCCTGCAACATTATACTAGAGTGAGGCCCCACCCCCGGAGCATCTTAAACAAAGCTTTCATCTACAAAAAGAGCACAATGAACTTATTTGACATGAATGACATGTATTGCTATGCATGCATAATATTCAAGGATTGCCTTTTAAGGCACTGCAGAGTTTTATTCCTTTTCTAGTTTTCTAGTTTTTTTGCTTTCCTCAATAATAACTCTAAGTAAGCTATTTAGAGCTCCTCTTAGAATGTGAGGTTTTCTTATCTTTATTGCTTTTAGCCTTTAGTTTTGCTCTCCTTATGCTCACCTACAAAGCTTCAGAAGAGCCATTTAATGCTCACCAGCAATTTTCAACAGACATAAAGCCTGACTATTGAGACAAATTCAAATCAAAAAAGCTACACAACGTCAAGCTTGGTTAAAGAACTTTAAATTCACTTATTGCACTGTATGTATAAACAAACTAAAAAAACCGGAAGCAAGATTTGATGGGTGATGCTTGCACACAGAGTGACGGGCGATATATCATTGAGTTTCTTTTAACAGTTCTCTCTGTTCCTGGTATACAGTCGTTGTATAACCAACATTATCCTATTACAAAATCTTTAACAAACAATTCCTCAGCACATAAAACAAAATAACAACCACTTTTCTCACTGGCTATGTTTTTCAACATATCGTACCATCTATCAAGCATCAGGCCAAAAAAATGTATTGTTTGTTTGTCCATAACAGAATCTGGAAAGGTAGGGTCGGTAGGTCAGCTTTTTTTTTTTTTTTTTTTTTTTCTTTGAAATAAATGTAC
>JXSR01S075605.1:39234-60678 GCA_000969725.1 Ophiothrix spiculata | reverse complement strand
CCCCTCTCAGGAAAAAAAACCTGCAGGCTGTAGTGTCCCACAAGAAGAGGGAGGGGCACTCACATATCCTGCTCACATATTTTTATTATGTTTACCTACCAGCACGTACAAATTTTCATTCGAGTAAATTGCATCTGTTTCCTTAATTGCTGATTATGGTTCTGTTTGATTCTTTTTTTTCTTTGTACTTGTTGCAACTTGACTGTTTTAGCTGCAAATACTGACTGTATTTGAATAAACCATCAATTAACAAATTAAATATCAGCTATTTTTATTTTGAAAATTTTGGTTATTAAACCTCTTGCACAATGCTGTTAGCCCATCTTGAGTTTCTAGGAATTTCGATATTTTTGGGAGAATGAAATTAGCGATCACTTGTTTTAAGTCTTGTGAACAGAATAGGGAGAGCAAATAAATAAAAAGTAAAAGCAGTTGCCTCCAGGTATGTATTATATCTGGGACTCCATTAAGCCCATAATCCATGGAATCTTAAGGATTGGTCATTCACAGATGAGTCAATTTACACAAATCAAAAAGGTGCAGTCCACTAAATACAGCTTGTCAGCAGATCATCATGAAGCCAGTCTCGTGATGAAATCATCCAGTTCACAAGTGAAAGATAGGATTATTTCATTTCCATTTTGTTTCTTCTATGATACAATTTGAGCTTTTGTGTTTTTAATTCTTTTCTCATGTTACATTTCCATTAGTAGCATCTTTAAGTTGTTATGCATCGTAGCTAAAGTACACATGTAATTTGCACTAACCCTAACCCCACTGAATCTCACAACATCCCATTCCACACAAAGTTAGAAATTCGCCCAAATACGTCATAGACCCGAGTTAGCTATGATCACAAAATTGCTGCCATAGCTGTGCCTGCTGCTTAGTGGCTTTACATAGTGATAATTGGATCAGGGCGCAAGAGGTCCCAGGTTCGAATCTATGTGAAAATCCACCATTTTTGACTTGCAGATTTTCAAGATGTTAAAGTATTTTCAAATTAGGGAGTCTAACTTTGCCTACCCAGCAAATTTATTGATTTTTCCCTTATTTTACGGAACGATTTTTCAGAAACATACAGAGGAAGGAAGGGGGGGGGGGGTGTAATGTATACCGGTTTAGGATTCTTAGTAGCTAAAAAACTCAACATTTGATAGCGGTGACCTTGAGGATGAAAAGTGGATCATGAATTGTCCTTTAATGATGTTGTTTCTAATGGATGTTGCTACCAATAATAATGGAGACAAGATACCAGAAACAAGTCATCTTTGTTGACACCACAAACTGGTTGCTGGTAGTTTTGCTATGACAAAATTTGGAGGATGCAACTGTACACACACACACACACCCCAAACCATTAGTTTAAATGTGCTTGCATTTTTTAGAAAATGTTTCATTTTCCAATTACTGTCAGTGCCCTAACAGTAATTACAACACAGTATCCTATGAAAATGGAAAAGAGATGGGATTTTTCACAGCAGAATCATGAATTGCACCTTAAGCTTCGAGAATGCATCATATTTTCTTTATCTGTGTGATTGAACATTGGAGTGATTTTAACAAAATAAAATCAAAGTTGGTAACTTAACTGGATAGGCATCAAACCCAACCTCTGCCCACCCCAAAAATACACATATTTTATTGATATTTATGAAGTTTTGTCTTGTTTTTAGAGAAAAAAACATATTTTGGTTGGTATAT
Source organism: Ophiothrix spiculata (assembly GCA_000969725.1). Taxonomy (NCBI): domain Eukaryota; kingdom Metazoa; phylum Echinodermata; class Ophiuroidea; order Amphilepidida; family Ophiotrichidae; genus Ophiothrix; species Ophiothrix spiculata. The sequence continues at coordinate 58,974 of JXSR01S075605.1, read as the reverse complement.
ACTTGTCATTGTCATGTAGTAATTCTTGTTGACACATTTAAGCATTAGTTGAGGAAATTGTGGCCCATGTTTTTGGAAGAAGGATTTCCTTGGATCATAAGCTTTGTCATATTGAGCTAGCTGTATACAATAACTACCGAGTGATACGTGACAAGGCAGTATTGCAGTAAAATAAACCACATTACATGACACACAGTAAATGGTTTATGAAAATATGGAAGAAGATGATTTTTCATATAAATATCACTCGGGGGGAGGGGGTACAATCAAATATGAAATAGATACAGGTGTAAGGGCCGCCCTCCGACAGGCTGGGGCATTCAGTGCGAGCACAGGCTCAAAAATATGAGCATGATTTTAGGCATTCGGTGAGAGAAAAATACAAAAATATGAGCGCTCATTGGTCAAAAATTAGGGGTAAGCTTGATTTTCTGGCATGCGGTGAGCAAAATTAGGCATTCAGTGAGCAAAATTTAGCATTTGGTGAGAGAAAAATACAAATAAAATATGGGGTCTTTGGGTGACAGCCAAGCTGAAAATGGAGTCTTTTGACCCTTACTTACGCATCGCCTCCAGAATGGGACCCCCCGCTCCCGGAATATCACAGGGACTTGACCAGATCCGTGACAATTGTTGAAGGACCGGGGGCAACTCTTACCTCCAAAAAGAAGACAGAGATGGTAACAATCACTTGCAAACTTTTTAGTGGCACAAGAACCAGGTACAACTTTCTCAAAAAAATTGGTCACGAGGATTCAACATTATCTGGGGACTATTGTTGAAGGATTGTAGAAATTTGCTCTTTTGCTCCCCTTAATAATGCTTGGATACCAGTCATCCATCATAGGTACAACTTTTTGTAGTTGATCAGAGATCATGACAAGTGGCGACCCAAGTAAATAATTTCATCAATATTTTGTAGTGTCTGATCGATCCATCCATTTTAGTTAGTTTCAAATTGGCAGATTCCAATTCCGATTCCACAAATGTATATGTGACCCGTCGTATAGAAAGGTACCTTAAGGGTCCCAAAAGGAAAATTGTTTTTTTGGTCTTATCTGAAAGATTATATTTTAAGCTTTAAAATGATACCTTGCTTTTGGTTATTGGATGTTTGATTGCAAAGTTACATTCAAATTGGTATAATGTCATTCAGAAAATTATAGTTCTGAGAAAGTTTAAAGTTTCTGTACTGGTAAAACTTGAATGGAGAAAGGATTTTTATCTCGCTTTTTAAAACGTTTGTCTTATGTTTTGGATGTTGCAACCTGATTAACATGATAGAATACACTTCAAAGGTAAAGTTTTCTGATGAAATTAGAAATTCGACCTTGGATGTGCTTTTTGACTGTGCTCAGCTTCAATGGTCCGTAATTCGTATGCCGACCTTTCGATATGACGGGTGACATATTGTCGACATTAACATAATATCTGTGAATCTATCTATCGATCATATTTAGTATCATGCAGTTGTAATAGTTAATTCAAGGCAAATATATGTCATGTTTACAGTATTTTGATGCTGCCGGTAATTTTGTTTTTGCCTGTTAGTTCTGATGAATCTGGTTGGTACTAAACGATGCAATTAAAGCAATACTATAAGATTTAGATCAGAAATGGTTTTGAGTAAAGCCAGCATGAAATGTAAGAATGTGACTTTCTAATTAAGTGTTTTCAAGTGTATTTTATCAAAAATGTGTTTTCCCAAAGCGTCCCTATATACTAATACATGTGGAATTATTATCCCAAATTTAATTCAACAAATAGCAATAACAGAAGAAGTATGCATATCGTTAAAATAATCAAAAGTCATGGGTGACAGGGAGTGCTACATTTAAACAATTATAGTGTTGCTTTAACTTGATTTTGTGTTTTTTTCCTAGGGTTCGTGGAATTGGTTTGTGAGATCGGCAGAATATAGATTTGTTTGTAATTCCGATTCAGATCTGATACGCTTAAAATTGATCCGATTCTGATTCAACCGATTTTGATCGGTGAGACTAATATTTTGCATTTTATGGCAGGAATCACACAAGTAAATACATCCCATCCCATTACCTTTACATGCAAGATGGCCATTATTTAACACAATTTTCTCGACTGGATGATTAGTGATTGGTCTCAGTTGAAAGATATAATGAAGGCGATAATGAACGTGTTTCTTCAACCAAATAAACAAAATACATGGATATGGCAAAATGTTCAAGATACGGCATATCAAAATCATACGTGTGCGCCCATGGCCAATTGAAAATTGTGGTACTTACAAGAAATCTACATGTATTCCCAAATTCCAATGATGAGCATTATTTTCAAAGTTTTATAAACATTTATACAATATTCTGGACTTTAGGCCGGTCTTCAACAGGCATTCTGCACTAGAAATCGTATGCTACGCCAAATTATTTACCGGTGTGATAATCTGCAAGTCCGGCAATATCAGTTGACAACAGCCATGCCCAAAAAAACGGGTAGCGATCTACTGAATGACATCCGGCTGTTACAAAGTATCTTTTAAGGTTCAGTTTGCACTGAGTGACATGCACATACCGGTACTATTATCAATCAGTCACAGATCCACAAAAGTCAAAGTTATTTTTTTGTTTTGAACATTTAAAACAATGCTGAACAACTGCACTGGATTTTGAGTCATCCATACTTGTGTTTCATTGCGGCTGACGACTCGTTAGCATCAGTCAGGGAAATTAGGGATCATGTAGTACATTACAGAGGGATAAACAGCCAATAGATTTGTGAAATGTAGATTTGTGCTCGTCATATGTATTTGTGTATTGTTTGACTCATTTGTTGGTAATAGACATGGAAATTAGGGATCATGTTTAGGATGTGTGTTTGAAGATCAAATCAAAATGATTAAGCTTAATAGGAGTTGTGTTTCAATATTTATCAGTGAAAATGTTTATATAAACAGCAAAACATATGTTTTAAAATGCTTATGTATTATGATATGGATTTAGGATGGATAAAATTAGCTTATCAGCAGATCCACAACAAAAATTGAAATTTACTTAAATTTATCTACAGTTTACGATAAAGAACTGTTTTAAAATTAACTTTGTCTCTTTCTTAAAATAAAGCATTGACACATACTTCGAGAGTGAAAATGCAAACAAATTCTACATTTTGTGTAGCTTTGAAATGTTCAAAGATCTTTCAAAACAAATTTTGTGCATTATTATGCTTTGAAGGATCAAAGTGTGGTGAAAAACTTGGATCCTGAGCATAATAATGATAAAATTGGATGATTTTCATCCCGTATTTATTGGTCGCGCTATGAGTTTTAAAATATTGGGCGAGACGTAGTCGAGCCCAATATTTTTACAACTCATAGCTCGACCAATAAATATGGGCTCAATCTATCCAATTTTATAACAATATTCAGAGATGTCAGTTTTTAGGAAATTTCCTGATTTCAGGAAATTTGGCTTAGTTTATCCTGTATAAAAGAATAGGAATATACCTACTTTCAGGAAATTTACAAGCATTTCAGGACATTTTGGTAACACTGACTGGCATCTCTGAATATTAGGTAGTTGACTGTTATTATCGAACATGCCGAGTGTAAATCATTCGCAAGTAAAATTTTGAAATTTTGTCCAAATTTTTTAACATTTGGACCGTATGAATTTGAATCATGAATTGGCCCTAACACTTCATTCGCAAGGTCACCTCTATCAAAACTTAGTGTTGTAGCTTATAAGCATCCTTGACTGATGTATGTTACAAACCCCAAACAATTCTTGCAAATATGCTTGCATTTTTGAGAAAAGTGAGAAAGTATGTCATTTTCTAATTACTGTCAGGAGTGGGCGACAATAATTAGGATAGAGTAGCCTATGGTGATTTTTAAAATGCTGAAAAACTTGTAACTTTAAAAACGAATTGACAGAATCAAGTGAAATTTTCAGTATTTATTTATGTTGTACTCTTCTTTTTTATTTAGCTAGAAGAGGTGAGGTTTTTAATCACATCAGAATTATGAATTGCACCTTTAAAAGGCTTATCAGAAGGCAGATACTTGAATTGATCAAATGCATACGATATGTGGATCATAGTTCAGCACATGCACACGACAATGTGTGGTTTCCAAGATAACAAGTTTTGCCGGGCATTTGGTCGTATTAATTTAAATATAGGCTACGTAATTCTGTAGTTGAGTGCTTGGGTCAATATTGATCAAAGGTCTTTGAATACACAAGTGCAGTTGTAGGGTCAAATGTTTTATTGGTTTTATCTGTCTCTAAGTAAAGTAAACTATTTGAAGATAAACATGTAAAGTTGAAATATGTTTTGTGAATATGTTTTTCTAGCACAATTTTTATCCTTGGCCAATAATATGATAATGCTTTTAGAATATTCTGTCACAAAATTTAAGAAGTATGTAGACTGCGAGCCTTGCATTGTAGCTTGCAGATATGGCAGATAACCAAGCATTTGCAATTTTCGAGTAGTTATGTTATAATGTAGCACTACATATTTGGATAATGCCATAATGGTTTGTCACAAAAAAGTTGAATTTATTCCTAATCAAAACGATGTGACATTGCAACCACCACAGCAGGGTAATCGATATATCAACTTGTGCTTGACGCAAAATTTTCCAGGTGCGACAAGGTCAAGTTTGCGCAGTTGTAATTTTTGATGTTACGCTGGTCGTATACAACGACAGACACTCAGAAACCAGCTTCAAAAATGTGCTTCTTGATAACCTCAGCAGACCATGTCATTGGCATTTATGAGTTTGGGGAGGGGAAGTTGTAGCTCATTTGGCACTCACCAACTTCCATGTTTATTTTAAGATATGTTTTATCAAGGGGCCTATAAGTCATGAAAGAAGGAGTATGTTGTGAAGATTTTGCTCACTGATTTGACTTCCAGATCTATTTTAAGATTGTTTCATCAAGGGGCCAGTAACTCATGAAGTTTTGAGAAGTTTTGGTTGGTCAACGTCCCAGTTTTGAGTGCTTTCTTGGGTGAACTGTTACGGTTCTGTTATATTATAATGCTGTTCTTTAAAATACCTTTCATGACAACCCATGAAAAAATGGTAGTGGTGGTATTGAGAAGTCCCAAGTGAAGTCCCTTGTCCCAAGCCAAGTGAATACTCTACCGCACTTCTAACAGGGTACTCAACAACAGAATAAAGGTTATAATCCTCATTTGCATGGATGGGACTTCTCAATACCACCATTACCAAAAAAATCCCATTTGAAGCAAGGCATGATGGCAATGTCCCGATATCTTCTTTTGAAAATCCAAACCGTACAAATTTGTGCAACATATTCCTGTAAACAAACCCCTGTGGGAATGAGATCATTTAAAGCAATACTATAAGATTTTGGTCAAAAATATTTTATAGTAAAATAGCATAATATGAAGGAATGTGACCAACTTAAAGCGTTTTCAAGTGTATTTTGTCAAAAAAATTGTTTTGCCACCGAAATATGGATAAAAAGCATATGCATGCTTTCCTATACTAATACATGTGGAATTAAATTTATATCCGAAACAGTAAGCATATTGAAGTCAAATCATTTGGAGGGTATTAATATCTACCCAGAACAAACCCAATAAGCTTAAAAAAATCAGAAGTCATGTGTGACAGGGGGTGCTTCATTTTTAACACTTTATAGTATTGCTTTAATTGATCAACTGTGTAATTCATCCATCATGGCACAAGAAACAATTTGCATCAAGCCAAAATAGCTTGAGACATTTTAGTCCTCAGATACTACCATATTGACACTGTACTATAATCATGTAGACATTGCACATGACATTGGCATTGATACCATATGTGTTCAATTAATTCACCATAATTAATTAATTAAATGTATAATAGATCGATTACAAATAGCTCTTAATTACCAGCACCTTGTATCTGGAAGTTCTTAAAAGCTTATCAAAACCATCTGGTTTATATAAATCTTCTAAAAGACCCTTTTGCTAAAAGTGCAAGCAAACTTTGATTGTATGACATTACTCAGATTTGTATCATTGTGGTGTTCTGCTCACTGTTTTTGCCTTCAAACAAATTGTGCAGAATCTTATAGTGCAGTGGTTGCCAGATTTTCAATACAAAAACTCGCTCTATCTTATACGGGAGCATGCCATTGTTGATTTGTGATGAATCCACAGTTGATATTTAAATAAGTGTGTCACGCACAGCACAGAGTACACGGAGATGCGTTTATGCAGTACATGTAAGTCAGCGTACTGTTCATCGCGCGTCGGGAACTTGAGTATGTGAAAGGACTAGCGCTAACGACTAAGCAACAAACAATTAAAAACTAGCATTTTGCTTCAGATTCTGCTAAATACTTTTATGAAGATGAATATCTAGTATTTGAAAACATTTGGAATTTATGTCATACGTTTTCAGGAAGATTTTGTTGTTGAAAGTTATATTCAAACATGCTGCAGAGTTGTTCACCGCAAATCAACAACTCTGCATCCAATGCGTTGGCGTATTTTTTTTATCATGCTCGGGTGGTTAAAGTCACCCCCGTACGATAAAAATCGATGCATGGATGCATCATTGTTGATTTGTAATGAACAACTCTGTAGCATGTTTGAATACTAATTATAGGCCAAAATATGTGTGCACTGAAGTTCATGTGAATGCAGAAGAGTCGTAAGTGCAATAGTCTGTGTTACAGCCTGTATAACTGAGTAATAACTTGCAGTTTAACCCTAATACAAATTTCTTAACTTTTTCCGCGAAATGGAAGGGTGAAAAACGTATATGTTTTAACTAGGATTCAAACCGGGGATCTCCCGTTTCCCAAGCGAGTGATACCCATGAGCTCCCATGGCAAGCCACCACTGAGTTGCTGCCTGGGCAGTGATTTGGTCCCTGCATATGACCACCGTCTGTGACGTATCCAGACTTTTAGTGGCAATTTCGTGATTTTCTAAAGTGAGATTTAGTGAGATTTTGTTCTGTTAGGGTTAAGTGAACATGTTCACACTGGCAGTGAAGCAGGATCTCGCACCTTTGGTGCTCTATCTAGAACAAGCTTGCACCTTTGAGGTCCGGGCTTGGTAGAGGCATAAAAATTAGTATCTTTGACAAAAACTAAGTGAAAAATAACATTTTCATCTTCAATTTGATCTTTTTGATAAAGATCAAATTATTTAAAACATTATATTTTTCATGCACAGATTTTGACAATCCTTATTGAACGTTTCCAAATTCCAGCATTTATTGTAACTTGCGTTATTGATATCGGTTTTGTCATTGCTTATCATGTAGGTTGCTGGTTACAAATTGGTGCTTATAGAACCTGTCAACATGGATCAGTCATAATCGCCTCAGGAATTCCCCAGCGCCTAGCAACTCCTAATGTCAACAACTAGATTCTACTGCACCTATATATCAATAAGATTTTGTCTATGTTGATTCTGTTTTTTCTGCAGTTTTTATATATAGAACATTTGGTACATTTTTAAGATAATAAATAGATTTAAATGTATAGATGGTTTGGGAGACCGGTTCTCTAGATCTGGAAAGTATGGTGACGAGATGCGATTTTGAAGGATTTTGCCAATTTTACAGAAAAACCTCTGACCAACCCCTTGGACCCACAACTGGAATGCATATTTACTTTTCCTGATATTGTGACATTGACTTCCAGCTTCTTAATTAATGAAAGAAAACACCAAGAAATGTAACAATGTTTGAAAAATTGGTTTTTGATTGTCTATTACCACATATATCCTGTTACTTATTTGTGCTCATTCAACAACTTCAATACTAAAGAATGGCTAAAAATGTTAAAATTCAACTTTATTTTATACAAAAATAACACAGAAAAACCAATGCCTTTATTATGAAAATCAAATAATTATACATTAGGAAGGAGAAAGGCTGCCAACTTTTATTTTGGTTATAGGCAGTTTGTATCAAGGTTCGGTGAATGTTGTAAATCATACCTTGTGGGAGAGCACTCCAAAATAGTCCCATGATAGACCAAATGTAACCACATTTTTTATGTTTTTATTAATGTTGTTATTTATGGTTGTACATATTGTATTATAAGTGCTTACTTTTATAATTTATTATAAATTTGATATTTGAATTTTTAAAATACCAGTGAAAAATCCTATGAGAGTACAATTTATTTCATTTAATGATAAAATGTTGGCCCCAAAACATTCAAAATTTGACTCTCAAAACTGCATGGATAAAAACAAACACAATTTTATTTCGACCATCTATTTTATACCTCCCCAGATACCAGGTCCATGGAGTCATGCTTGTGGTTGCCTGTTTGCATAGTGAAGTCTAGACAAGTAATAGCCTTATATCAACCATAAATTTGTGAGCCAGGGCCTTCTTTTAATCTTTTTATTCCATTTAAGTTTTTTTGAACTTGGCTTTTCAGTTGGTAATTTATTGATAAATTTGTTTGACTTTGTTGTTTTTAGGACTCTACGCCTCTCCCAGTATCCCACAGCGGCAAACATCAAGCCATCACCCTGCTGAACGGTCACTCAGAAGGGGTCAAGATGGCCCAAGAGAATGGTCTGAGCAATGGTCCGACCCATCGGACCATCTTAGACGATATGGTTGGCGTTGGAGATTGTGTGCTACTTGATCCGCTCACAGAAGATGCCTTTGTTGATAATTTGGAGAAGAGATTTGCTTCCAACGATGTTTATGTAAGTTTGCACTAACTCCCGCTATATTTAGATTTCAAATTTCAGATTTTTTGAGATCATATAACATGGCAGTCTTGAGGCTGAATTGCATTATACAAGCAAGAAATTGAACATTTAAACAAAATAAAATACAATTGAAGACAGTTGTAGAGCCAACTAGTGATTAAACATAAGAAAGAGAGGGGCTGGCAAACTGGTGATCAGGAGCTATTCAACAAATTGATGTAATAAGGAATAGGACTTCTAGAAAACCTCAGCGTACGAGCAGGTAGTTGGGTGAAATCACTAGCATTCCTAAGCTTTCCTCCATGAATTTCAATTCTTCTAGGAGGGAGCAAATTGCATTGGATTTTTATCAAACCTGGAAAAATTAGTCCATAGAATAACTTTATTCTTCATTTATGAATACTAAATGACATCATCAGTGGAATAAGTAAAATAAAAAAGTTATTCCTGGAATAAAGTTATTCCCCTTTGTTGAATCAAATGATGTATCAGTGGAATAAGTGAAAAGTTATTCCTGGAATTATTCCCCTTTTGTGAACATGTGCCATTGAGTATTTCTGAATAATCTGTGATGCCATGATGTAAATTTCGTCGTGTGAATGCAAGAAAATGGTTTCTTCAATATCTATATTCTACACGCCAAACTAATGTAACACCTTGTCATTACATGTACAGTGTGAAAAATCCTGACAATTTACCTTCCAATGTTAGTGGCTCTTGAAAGGACTCTTTGGGTGACATTGTCACCAGAAAAAACATTCGTCACCTGAAAAACAATTTGTCACCTGAATAACCATTGTCACCAGAAAAAACATACGTCACTTAAATAACCATTGTCACCCGAAGAACCGTTTCAAAGGCCAATAACCCAAGATTTGATGTACTCATACCAAGGAATTTTTGTAGGGGAACCAATATTTTCCGCCATCTTGTGTCGCTCATGGAGCAGAGTTATTTTACCTCCTGATATATTCGGAGTTTGGTCCGATATCCAGGCAGATCGCATAAATCTTCTTGACGCATATACAGCGTGGGCATTTTGTTTCATACGCAAACTGTGTCTGCGCTTCAAGTAGTGTGTATTGCGACTTGCTCTGATCAAAGTACGCCAATATTCCCTCTAATCCGTTGCAAAGACCATCGAAATGTGGCATGCGGAGCCGTAAAATGCCGGAGGTACAATAACTCGCCCTCCATGAGCGACAATCCAAGTTGGCTGCCATCCCATAGGATTTACACAGCGGTGAAATCAAAATGCCGGCAAGTACTGGTTCCCCTATAAAAATTCCTTGACTTTTCACAAATTTATGGTAAATGGCAGCCGTTGCATTTGCCACCTGTACGATTTTAGAATTTATCAGAAACAACAGAGTTGGGTTTAGATCACGGCGGCAAAGTTTGTTTCCATTACGACTTCCTTGTCTTTAAAAACAATGCTAGCTTGCAAAGCATTTACTTAACAAAGTCATTAGTTACTGCACTCTACATTGAACGAATATTGTGGCAGAAAATGTTAAAACAAAATTGCGAAAAAATGGCAGAGTATAATGTTGCCCTAGTGCAATTCGCATGTATTTAATATCACACTTTAACACTTTTCTGTCAGACTGTCTAGATCCAGGCATGATAAATTTTCTGAAGCATATTTGGTGTGAAGTACAATTTCTAATTTGTGTCTATAGTTACGCTTCAGACATCAAATCCACTTTAAGAGCAATTTAGCACTTTGAGCACATGTGAATCCGTTCACATTTACACCTGATCTTTTACATGTTCGTACAACTCTATCCCTGTCCACAGGTAAGGTTATATTCAATGTGATATTTTAGACAGTTACTCTGGTATAGACGTGGTATACGTTCGACTGACCTTCTTTTACCAGTGACTCATAGAGCACACTATTTTTGCTACAAATTTACTTTCGTATGTCTTTTCCATTGAATGGAGTTTATTTTTGAATTACAATGTATTGTACATGTAGATAAAATCGTGGTGGACAATGAAGAAAAAAAAAAAAGGAAAATGCCAGAGGATGATCCTACCCTTATTAGTGCAATTCACATGTACTCAATATCACACTTTAACACTTTCCTCTCACACTAAAGGCTGTCTAGTCTAGATCTAGGTATGGGGAATGTTTCTGAAGCATCCTTGTTGTGAAGTACAATTTCCAATTTGTGAATATAAAGCTACATTGCAGAAATGTGTTAAGTGTAATTGAGCACATTGTGAAACAGCCCGTGTATGCACCTGATCTCACATGTTCATACAACCATTTCCTGGTTCGGTCCATAATTTAGATTTATCTAACGTGTTATTTGATACAGTTAAGCCGAAAACATACTCGGCCTCCTAACAAAATTTTCGCTACCAAACATTTGGTCGTGACGTCAAAACGACGAGTGACTCCAAACAAAATAAATTCAACACCGAGTTGAGACCAAATAAAGTTTCGCGCTAGATTGCACATGCTATTGAATTGCCATATACATTGGACCAAATGTTTGCTATCCGTTCATACTTTAAGTTCGATGGCAAATATTTGGTGACGTCACGACCAAATGTTTGGTAGGAAAAATTTTGTTTGGAGGCCGAGTATGATTTCGCCTTTACTCTGTACAAGGTTAGACTTGTCTTCTACCAGTGGCTCAGGAGCACACACTTTTTTTATGTTACACATTTAAAAGGTGCAATTCATGATTCAGATGTGAAAACAACCTCTCCTCTTTTCTTGTTTAATAAAAAGAAGAGTTCATCATAAATATATGGTGAAAATTTCACTTGATTCGGACCTTTCGTTTCCAAGTTACAAGCTTTTCAGTATTTTAAAAATCCCCATATGCTCCTGTGTTGTATTTACTGTCGGGGCCCCGACAGTAATTAGAAAATGACACATTTTCTCACTTTTGTCAGAAACGCAAGCGCATTTGAAAGAACTATTTTGGGATTGCAACATATACCAGTCGAGGGTTCTTTTAAGCAAAAAAACCTCGATTTTGATAGAGGTGACCTTGAGAATGAAAAGTGGATCATGAATTGCCCCTTATTTGTGTGTGTGTGTGTCTTTTCCATTATGTGAAGTTTGTTTTAGGTTACAACATACATAGTAGATAGAGTCACGATGGGCAATGAAAAAAAAAACTTGCAGAAAATTGCTGGAGTATAATTCTGCATTTAGTGCAATTCGTATGTATTCAGTATCACACTTCACGCCTGTCTCTCATGCTGTCTAGAAGATGGGGCAGATCCAGGAGTTTTCAATAAAGTGCCATGATTGCTATTTCGGCAGCACCAAGCCCAACTCAAAATCAGCCGGTATTCTACCAAAATAGGGTGCTTATAGGGTTACAGTTTTTTTGGAATATTATACCTAAAAGTAAATTGCCAAGTTCCTTTTCTGAACTTAAAGGCAGTTTTTGCTTGGTTTCTACTGCTTTGCAAAAAGAACTTCAGCCGTAGATGTAAGGTACACGACTAGAATCCTTGTTGTAAACGATATATATCCAATTCTGATATATTGCAATTCCACACTTAAAGGGGCAATTCATGATCCACTTTTCACCCTCAAGGTCACCTCTATCAAATTTGAGTTTTTTAGCTTATAAGAATCCTCAAGTGGTATATGTTACGATCCCCAAACCGTTCTTTCATATGTGCTTGCATTTTTGAGAAAAGTGAGAAAATGTGTTATTTTCTAATTATTGTCGGGGCCCCGACAGTAATTACAACACAGTAGTCTATGTGGATTTTCAAAATGCTGAAAAGCTTGTAACTTAGAAACGAACAGTCGGAATCAAGTGAAATATTCAGTATATATTTATGTTGTACTCTTCTTTTTATTTAGCTAGAAAAGAGGCCACATCAAAATCATGAATTGCACCTTTAAGCACATGTAATGTGAATTTTATCTTATGTGAATATATGTTTATGGGAATGAATAAACTGAACTGAAATGAACAGAACTGAACTGAACTGAACTGAATCCGTTCACATTAACACCTGATCTCACATGTCCATACCACACTTTCTCGCTCTGTAGTTAAGCTTAAATTTTCATTGTGTTATTTTACACAGTAATACACCAGACTCGACTTCTATTACCAATGAGTCAGAGAACACACTGTTTTTGTTACCATTTAATTTGATTAATTTTGTTTGTCTTTTCCATTTAGTGGTGTTCGGCTTTAATTTAAAAAACTCTCTCTTTAAAATAAAAATGGGTCAAAATATTCAGTCAACCTAGACTGCAATGAATCTCTTTAAACAAATGAAATCCTCACATTTGGAAATGAAAATTTGAAAAAGAAGGATATCTTTTAGTTTCTGAAAGTGTCAGCAGTGCTCATGCTCCGACTTTGCTTGGGTGGCACTCACTCTTTATTTAATCTCTCTTAAACCAAACCTAGTTATGCCCTAGACTCAGTCCATCAGTCTTACAAAAACTGCACACGCGCTTCTCTGTGTTGGTTGTTGACGACTGATTCACATTGCTTGAAAAAAGAAGAGCACTCTTATTAGCTTTTATTTATGACGTCTGACTTATGAATAAACAATACTTGTTTACTACTTTGGACCGCATCATGTTTTGCGTACTTGAGTGCAAACTAACGCACCGCGCGCACAGTGCCCGTGAAACGCTTTTTATCGTGCGCGCATTGCTTACGCCAAACGGCATTTTTGTACTCATAGAATGAATGCCTGTGGCATTGCTTTGACTCGCTGAGGAGTGAACTTGCCGATTGTTTTTGCTTTTATTCTTGAAAAAGGTAAGAATCGTGCGATTTTTAATATAGCTATATCATTCTGCATTACTAGTGGTTTAATAAAAGTAGATTATGTGTTATTTAGTGTTGTAAATTGAGTAAAATGAAGCAAAATATGTTACGAAAATTAGTCAAAAGTGGTGAAGCAAGATGGCGACTTTGAAAAAACTTTTTGGAGGTATTCAAATTTTTTGAATAAATTACCATTATTGATGAGAGTGTACGTCATCATACAAAGTGATGTTCGATTTAAGTCTTTACTGCGCATTACTGCGCAGAATCCTTCATTCCATGCTATCTGCTAATTACTAACATAGAGATAAGGAAACTTCCTGAGAAAGAACAGATGATTTGTGGTTTTTATCACGTTTAAAAATAATTATGTTACTATGGTAATAATTTAGTCTGTATAATTTTTTGACGTACAAATTATGTCAACAATACATATTGTATCAAAACAAAATATGTAATTGGAAAAAGTTTAAAAGAAAATTTCGTCATATCATTCACAGCATTCAAACAGTAAATTCCATTTGAGTGTGCAGTTTAAAATTGTTTGGTGGTTAAATGTCATTTGATATGCATTCAAAGTCACTTCCACTGCCACTTAAAATACCCTAAATTCAAATGAAAACACCGCTTTTGTAATAACTTCTAGAAACACTAGATTATCAAAGTTCATTGTATCTTGTTTGGAAATTGGCACTTACTGTACAGACATGTCCTGCAACAGTCTAGAAACACTGGATTTTGGCACCACATAACATTAAGGGTACACACCACTAATTCTGTCAGGAAAAGCAGCTACCTCTCAGTAATAGTTCCTTATTATTCTGATAAAATTCTTACCAAATTCAAATGTTATCTGTGTTTATTCCTATGATTTACATTTGACATCAGCTAACAACAAAATGTGTAGAGCTTACAACCAAGCAGTTTGTGATATCAACAGTCAGGTACATCATCTGTATTTAGTTAATCTGCTAATCTCTATCAAGATCACTATCTAAAATTAAGGTCTTATAAATCTAGGTCTTTAATTATTATGATTGATATTATCATCTATTAATCATCCACTGAAGAGTTGTAAATGATATTGAATTAGCGATAGGTTATTATAAAAATTGCTTCTCAGAAGAGAGATATTTGAACTTCATATAAAGTTCAAGCTTTTGAGGTCAATCTATCTTTATTATTTTTTGATACTACAGTGTATACAGCAGTTATTTAATTTTTCAGGTTTGTAATTTGAATATGTCTCTGGTTTTAACCCTAACACCACCAAACCTCACAAAATCCCAATCCACAAAATCAAGAAAATTGTCTTAGTCCAAAAACATCATAGATTGGAGTTATGGTGATTGGACTCGGGTGCAGGAGGTCCTGGGGGGAAACAACTGATTTTTAACCATAAATTTCCGAGAAGATACTATTAAAACGAAGAGGTACATAATAAATAAGTGTTTAATGGGTATTAAAGGGGGGGGGGACTCAGATTTGAGTTGGGCAGGAGTGTACTCCTCCCCTCTGTTAAGGTGTCTGGGTACACAGGGGCAGGAGAATCAACAGGTGCATAACAATTCATCAGAACTTTAGATTTTTATACAGTGAAATTTACCATCTTGGTCATAACTAATACCTAGAACTCCTGTGACAAGAAGTGAACTTGACCTGAACAAGATGGACATTTCCACAACAATTGAATGCATCCAATTTGTATAGGTCAGTGACAAGCTGACAGTTATGAAATGCAAACCAACAAAATGATTATATCAAACACTTGAGTTTGATTGATTGGCTTGTGGAAATGTTAGAACTAATATCTGTTGCGTTGGTCACAACCCGTTGTGCTTTTTTTTTATCTGTATGGTGGGTTTTTTTTGAAAGAGAGAGAGGCCAAAACCACTGCATTTTTCTAAACAATGTGGGGAAGGCCGGGAAGGACACATATTACTTGTACGGTGTAAGATGCCTTCCACATTTGTAATTTCACTTGGCCTGTGCACACATTACAGGTGTTCGCTAATGACCACTGTGACTCAATTCCACACCAAGCATCATTTCAGGTTCTGCCGCAACCTGAACCTTGATCAGCCCACATATGCACCATGGCTGATCAGATTAGCTCCCCAGGTTTCATACGGGTTTCCACAAGATAATTAGCAGTTAGTTCCTTGTCCAAGGGAATTCCAAGCACACTCAACTTTTTGGCACCAGCGGAGATTGAACTCGGGACCTTCCGCGCCGCAAGCGAGTGCCTTACCAATTGAGCTAACTTGACTGCTAAGACCAGGGTATAGACAAAAATTCAACCTTTCTGGGAACTTTTCTAGTGCTGATGAGAATTTTCTGTGAGATTTATGAAAAAATTGTCAAAATTGCTCTAAAAAATCACTTGTTTTTGTCAGTAACTTGACATTAACCCTCAAATTTGGCTCATTTATTTCTATGTCATCATTCAATATTGCCAGAAACAATCATTTTGTTATTATTTGATTTTATATTATTATTTTTTAAGCTTACCGATTTTTTCTGTGACTTCAAACTTTTTTCTGGGAACGGCGCGGCCGCGTTACCGCGGATTTCGAAGGCCTGGCTAAGACTATAGCTTAACCAAACAGAAAGACTATAGTTCAACCCAACAAAACCCACCAGTAATCAAGAAGATTAGCTCTATCCCAAGTCATTGTCTAACTCTATCATCTTGGCAAGAAATGGGGATGATGAGTATGAATTGCTGCCTTGGCAGAGGCCTGCCATTGCAGAGGCCTGCCATTGCTGCACATTTGAATGGGATGGAAAGTTAAGCTATTATATGAGTTCAATCCTGGGGTCAAATGGAAAAATTAAGGATCAGATGTGCTTTGAAAGAAATTGTGAAATATTTAATAATCTTGACTTGCATCTCTGAATTTCAGGGGGGGGGGTATTACACACACATATTGTCAGTAAAGACACTCTTTTCAAGCTTCCTCAACTGGTCCTCTGGATATCGCTGATCTATTTCTGTCAAATCTTTCATCACACAATATTTGTGTCGACTCCTAAATATTATTATCCCATTATTAAATGATCATTCAGTTTTCATCACTCGACACAAGAAATGTGGTATATGAAAATGGGTGCGGCATAGGAAGATCAGGAAATTGATCATTCAAAATGATTATCCAGAAAACTGGTAACTTATGATATGATTTATCGGCTATGTACTTCATGTATGTAATGTTCTTTAAGCAGGCCTACATTTAAAAAGACGTATTAAACATCAGATTCAATTTTCCAAACCTTGTCCAATATACACCGGTAAGGGGGGGGGGGGCAGTCCCATTCTGGAGGCGACGCGTATGTAAGGCTCGAAAGACCCCCTTTTTCAGCGTCGCTGTCACCCAAAGACCCCTATTTTTTTGCAATTGCATGTGCTCTCACCCAAAGACCCCATGATTTTTTCAATTTTTCTCTCACCGAATGCCAAATTTTGATCACCGAATGCCAAATTTTGCTCACTATATGCCAAAAATCCTCCTTTTTGACCACTGAGCCCTCATATTTTTGTATTTTTCTCTCACCGAATGCCAAAAATCATGCTCTCACCCAATGACCCCTCATTTTTTGAGCCTGTGCTCTCACCGAATGCCCCAGCCTGTCGGAGCGCGAGCCTTACACCTGTATCCATTTCATATTTGACTGCCCCCCCCCCCCCGGGCCCCATTGACTTTACATGCAAAATGCCCTGTCTTTAAACATCATTTTCTCGATTTAAAAGTGACTGGATACCATGTGCATGGTCTCAATTGAAAGATAATGGACATATCTCTTCTACAAATTGAAAAAAAATATATGGTCAAGGCAAAGTTTACAAGATACCCCGCATCAAAGTCACGCTTCATTTTGAGTGCACCCATACCCATTGGGAAAATAGTGCCTCTCACAAGAAACCCTGTGTTCTCCAAAAGTCGTAAAATTTCTACAAAAATGGTACAAACAAAATCTTTTCATCATGAATCATTTAATAACAGTCCAATAAGCAGGATTAACTTCAACATTTTGGGGGGAAATACTCTTTTCTACATATACTGGAATTTATTTTAGGCAATAAGGGTCGCGTTCTGCCTGCCAACAGGCATTCTCAACCTAGCAGATGACGCTACACAATTTATTTACCGAAGTGGTACCTGTCATGCCTCACAATTTTTTTTTTGCCAACCTTGATTGATTGATTTATTTTTTTAATTCAAGTTGCTCTTATAATGTACGCAATCAATAATTGCATGTTTGAAAAATATTCTTCCTGATACAATTTGTTATTTTAGCTTCCATGATAAAAGAAAAAATATACCACTGATCAAAACAATGTTTCCGATCAAGCTTAAATGTTATGACAGGAGAGAAATTTGATGTTGCAAAAATATTATCATATAATTACAGTTCGATTGTTGTCCTTCGTTTGATAGTGACAGCTTGCTCTAGATAAATAACAGAGTGTGAAAATATGCTACTAAAATTAGATTTGCTCTAAAAGCAGCGAATTATGAACATTGTTAAATTGATTAGTCTTTTATTGTATGACAACTTGTCATTCAAATCGGGAATATGTTAGATGTTTGGGTTATTCGAGTTCATTTTGTGTCTATTGTCTTCTATTGTTTTCCATATGTGAACATCAAATACATCAGTTATGTTAATTACAATTACCATGATAACAATGCATGATGCAAAGCATGTTCGTTTATTGTCTGTACGCAGCAAAATTACTGGTTTCATGCTTGTGATCTGATATAAATTTGTCATCAAGTATGCACTCACAGATGTGTTATTTTGCTCAAATTACTAGGTTGACAATTTCAAACAGTAGTAAATTTGATAATTGCTGTAATTTTCAGTATTAGAGATCTACATTTCAACAACTCACTGTATCTCCTTATACAGGAGCGTACCGTTGTTGATTCGTGATGAATCCACAGTTGATATTCAAATTAGCGCGTCACGCACGGCGCAGTGTTTACGGAAGTGCGTTTATGCTGTACACAAGTTGGCGCACTGCTCATCATGAAAACGTCAAAACAGCAAACATTCACAAACTAGCACTTTGTTTCAGATTATTCTAAATGTTTTTATGAAGATAAGTAGGCCTATCTGTTAAATTGAAAACATTTAAAATTTAATTCATACGTTTTCAGGAAGATTTTCGTTTTTTGAAAGGTATTCAAACATGCCACAGAGTTGTTCATCGCGAATCAACAACTCTGCATCTGATGCGTCGAATATATTTTTATCATGCTCCGGTAGCTAAAGCCACCCTCACGCGATAAAAATACGCAGACGCATGGATGCATCATTGTTGATTCACAATGAACAACTCAGTGGCGTGTTTGAATACCTAATTCACACTGTCATAAGCCATATGGTGTGCTACAGAATTCTATGAAATAGTAAAATATTGCCTTGTATCTAAACAGTGATTTCAACCAAACTGCACATAATATGTACGATGGTTTAATAAGGTCATATTATTATTGATCATTATGACCTTGCCCTTGACAGGACAATATCTAGACTTTATATTTTTTCCCCTCTCTTTTAAAATTAACTTCAGGTACAGTTTCCTGTTACTCACAATTGTTGGTACCGTAAGCTTAACTCTTTCACTCCGGAATAATATTTTCACCATCCGTCCTATTTCACTGGAAAGCCGCTCTGAGCGGCTCACAGATCTAACTTTATGCTAGCATACGATAATTGTAGTGCGCCAGGTTTGTTCTCCTAGCTAATAAAAATGATGTCGCTAGATAGCTCTTTCAACTGTTTACTGAAAATTTTCGACTAATTTGGGCTTGTAGTTTGTTTTTAGAGCTATTTGAAAAAAATCGTGTCAAAGTAGAAATTCCTGCAAATCGTGCACACTTTTGCGAGCCGCTGTGAGCGGCTTGCCGGAGTGAAAGTTCAAAATTGAATGTTTTTTAAAACTTCTATTTGAAATTTTGGGAGGAGGTTTAATAGAGCATGGGCAATTATTAAATAGGAATAATACCCGCAGTTCTGCTGAGTTCAGCTACGCATGTATACGCTTTTCTGAATATAGACCCGCTTATTTGGTGTTGATCAAAGTATAGGGTGTTGGTCAGATTGGCCATGTGTGTACTGGCATGGTCTAACAAGTTCCAGAGAGATACACCACCTATACTTGTGTTGCATGTTGCGCATGGGCGTCATTTCATTTTGAAGTGTGGGGGGGTCCGAGGGCAAATTTTGGGGGGTCCGAGGGCAAATTTTCAAAACCGTGGGGGGG
>JXSR01S075605.1:0-11341 GCA_000969725.1 Ophiothrix spiculata | reverse complement strand
GTAGTGCTGGAGAGAGAGGTATAGGGAAAAGCCTCCCCATAATGCTTTAGGTTATCAAAAACCACACCCAGGTAATCAAACAACACATATCAGGCAAAAGTAGTGCTGGAGAGAGAGGTATAGGGAAAAGCCTTCCCATAATGCTTTAGGTCATCAAAAACCACACCCAGGTAATCAAACAACACATATCAGGCAAAAGTAGTGCTGGAAAGAGAGGTATAGGGAAAAACCTCTTCCCATAAAGCTTTGGGTCAAGATTGATTTGAAGATTGGTCCAAGGGTATTTAATCTATTAAAAAGACATGCAAGGAAAAATTCTCTTTACCATAATGCTTTTGATTATCATTGATAAGAAGACTTAAAGCAATACTATAAGATTTTGATCAAAATTAACTCAATAACTAACTCAAAACTAACTCAATAAGCTAAAAAAAATCAAAATTCATTTTAACACTTTATAATATTGCTTTAATATCAGGTTAAAGTAAGACTTGGAAAGACATGTAAGATGAAAGTAAAAAGAAAAACTCTAACCATAATACTTTTGATTAACATTGTATAAAGGTAGGTCTTTAGGTGTCATTATGGGTTTAAAACAAAAAACACAAAACAAAACAAAAAACAAAAACAAAAAACAGTGCTTGGGACAAAGGAACCTGAGACAAATTCTTTTTTACATTGTAATATTCAAAGTGTTTGCATCACACAGGATACTTCTTAACCATTTCATTGTCTTTAAGACACTTATGCAATGCATTCTGGGAAGTATAGTGTGCCACATTCAGTAAGATCAATCATACAAATAACCTTAATTCTTGAAGCCTTCAATATCTATTATGACAAGTTGTCTCTATTTATGGCTTGCCATATCTATTGAGAATTCCCAGAGACTGATAGCACAATGTAATGGCTTCATACATTCAGCGTTCATGTTATCTTTTACTGTATGTGTTGAAAAATGGGATTAGGCCCACGGAGGTTTTATCTTTTTTTTTGTAGTTGCAACAATGTTAAAGCTGCCTTGTTGCATCAAGTACATTATAAATAGCTCTGTTGCGGAAACTTGACGTCTGAAAACACCCCCGTTTTTACAAACAATTTTGTCATATTGTGCTCATTCAAGACACAATCGAGAAAGTATTATGGGATGCAATGACAACAATGAAATTTGCTTTTATGAGTTTTTTACATTGCTAAGCTTAAAAATATTCCATCCATACATTATCACAAGCCTCTTGTTAGAACCATAAAAAGTGCCTATTTGTAAAACTCTCAGACATAGGATTGGAACTCAAGAGCAGTTGCACAAGGCTCTTTAATACTGGCTTCCCATATTCAATTTGTATGAGAATATAGAAATCAAACTGGAACTGAGGAATAAAACAACCAGTGGGTGCGTTTTGATTTAAAAAAAAAATGTTTGATGCATATTAAGTCATTAACAGCAAAACACAAACAAGTGTAGTGCTGACAACTTGTTGCCAAGATAGCAGATCACCTCCAATTTTGAAACAGTAAATTCTGTTTTGATGAGGTGAAGAAGCACCCTATGGGAAATCCAAGCAACCGTGATAGCACAAGGAAAATGAAGTCACCTTACTTCATTGGGAAATGCTTGGGAAAGGTTGTTTACTGCTTCTGAACATAATCTGTAATGATGTCTGCCTTTCTTAGAACTGTCGGACATGATCTATCGGCTTTATTCCGAACCAAAAAATCTGGCAGGTCATATGTAACACTAGTACAGTAGTAGCACTAATTGCTCTTTAAACTGAAAATGTAACATTTGCAATGGGCTTATCACCTTCAACTTCACCGGTACAATATTAAAAAGGTGTATTCGACACGGGATTGGACATTTTATGAATTTTATCTGCATGTGATTTGCACTGTTCGATAACTGTCAAGTACCAAATAGTCAGAAAATTCTGATCAAAACCTTTTGAAACATTGGAAGCTATAATTTTGCTCTGAATGTTTATCTTGGATATTAGGCTATTCTCTAAAGATTTGTAATGAAGCAATGAGTCAGGAAAGATGTTAATTAAGTTTCACTTGTAAAACATTGCTTTTGCATCATAAATTGCAGGTAAATCAGAAGAAATCTCTATTTTCCATTAAATTTGCTCTTATAGCCAATTTTAAGATTAAACTCTGGGGGCAGTATTTTTATTGTTGACAATGATAATTAAATAACGAAAGAAAATCTAAATATTTTGATATATAGGGGTTGAATTTGATAACTAAACTTTGTATGCTTCCTGTATTATCTCAAACTTCAAATGATAAACATCTTTAAGTGTATGGTAAAAAGTTTGGGGATGCTGCTGAACTTATTCAATGCCCCTTTAAAGTGACCTATTTTCAACAGTCGGATCATATATTTTTTCTTTCATAAACATTCATAGCAATTTTATTGGTGAGCATTTGCTGTGCCATTACAATATATCAAAAATGATGACTTTATTACAGATCATCTTTATCCCGCATTACAATCTGTCAATTTTCTTAACATCTGTCAAATCATTTATTGCATTATGAAGCCATGTAAATCATGGTAGCATTTATCAAGCTGTTAGACTGGTGAAGCTTGAAATCGTTGTTGAATTAATATTACATCCTAGGCTGGATATCTCTATTTAGTCATGAAACATTGACTTATCGGGGTACTCTGCTACTCTGCTGAAAGATAATAACAAAACAAAACAAAATAATTGATTAATTGTTGTTCAGCGTTCCCGCTAAGGATTTTGACTTTGCGCCAAAGGGACATTAAAGAAAAAATACAGCTCGTCATCGCCAATTTCGGAAAGATCACCTAAAAATGAGAGTAATTTTGAATATAATCTGAGTAAAACTGAACTAAGTGACCATTTGACAACCAAAACCATATTTTTGACTTTTTGTTTTGGGAACACCTTGTGCCAATTGTTGAGCTTTTGCGCCAATTTCGTGACATACGCCCTTATAGTGGGAACACTGGTTTTGGTTCAAATTCAACTAAAGAGTTTAGATTGGTTCCTAACTAGTTCTACTTCAACATCTTTTTGGATGTGCATTGAAAAAAGTGATATAACGAGCCCAAGATCCTCAGTTTTGCCTGTTAGTTCATACATCCAGTCCAAACAACGTGTTCAAATCTGTGACAAACTCACTAGTCCAACAGCTCACTAAATGATAGCTTGCTAGTCCAAATTGTAATTTAGGCTCACCAGTCTCCATTTAAAAAAAGGCTTGCTTGTTCGAATATCATAAACAGCTCGCAAATTTGAATTTTGAAAACAGCTTGCTGGTTCGGTTGTAAAAAGGGCTCAAGAGTCTGAATCTATAAAAAGGCTCATTAGTTCAAATTAAAGGCTTGCTATAGTCCAAATGAAAAAAAAAAAAAAGCTTGTCTGAATAGAAAAAATTATGTGCATATTTCTATTACTTTTTTTTTCAAAATTCGGACCAGCGAAGTGTTTTCGAAATGTAGACTAGAGAGCTGTTTTCAAAATTCGGACAAGTAAGCCTATTTTAAAATTCGGACTAGCGAGCCTATTTTAAAATTTGGACTAGCGATCTGTTTCTAAAATGACATGCGAGCCGTGAAGAAAGTGCAAGTATTATCCGATGGTTATCACTTGACACAGGAACTTATGCATCAGACTCAGCTAGGGTGAAAACATAGTCCGCCTCATAACAAAATTTTCGCTACCAAACATTTGGTTGTGACATCAAAATGAAGAGTGACTCCAAATAAAATAGCTTCAACACTGAGTTGAGACCAAATAATATTTCGCTCTAGATTCCACATGTATTGAATTGTCATATTCATTGCACCAAATGTTTGTGACTGGTTCATACATTAAATTCGATGGCAAATATTTGGTGACGTCACGACCAAATGTTTGGTAGCGAAAATTTTGTTTGGAGCCCGACTATGTTTTCACCCTTATTGTTTGTATAAATACTTTCTATCCAAAATGTATTAAACTCTCAGCCAATCTAGCACATAACAAATGATACACAGTTGTCATTTGTTACACAATTCCACAAAATTTGATTGCATAATCAATATATTTTAGGTAGCAAATTTCCAAGTGATGAAAGAAATATAAATCATGTACAAGAACATTAAGGACAATAAAAAATTACTAACAGCCTATTCAAGCCACTTATTTTAGGACATGTTCGAATGTTGAAAGAAACAAACAACATATACTAGAACATTAAGAACGATTAACAATTATTCACAAACAACCCATTCAAGCTATCTGAATCATTCTCTATACTTTGATCAACACTTAATAGGCGGGAATTATACTGATGCACGAGTCACACATGCATCGCAAGCTGCGTCTTCTGCAGTTTTGCTGTGTCCTGCTACGCATGCACATATCTGTGTCAATTCAAGATGTGAGGAGGCCCGCCTATTTGGTATTGATCAAAGTATAGAAACAGATTTTTATATCGTTTATTTAGACAAGTCATTCAAGAGTTCAATCCTGGGGGTACTCAGATTTCGGTTGGATACGGACGCGCGGCCGGAGTTTTCGACTACCACCCGTTTTGTAAACCTGAGGAAGCAAAAAATGCTACCCATATGTAAACCAATTTGAATTAAACAACCGTTATCTAGACCGTTCAATACATTTTACAATGTAATTTGCACTTTAAAAGCCCAATTTGGCAACCGATAGGTAAACCAAAGGAAAAATTGGTCAAAAATGGTCATTTTTGAAAAATGCAGCCGTTATGTAAACCATTCTTCACATTTTTGAGGGGCCTTTGGTAAACCTGGGAGGTTTAAAATGCAACCGTTCTTGGCCGCGCGTCCGTACACGTACACCCACCTTTCCACTAAGTACCCCCCCCCCCTGGAGTTCAATTAGAAAGTAATTGATACTTGTTGTATGTATATGTATGTTGTATTGTATGGAAAGTGCTTAGTTGACCCCAGGCTTAAGGTTCTAATCTAAAGTCTCAATTTGTACTTGCCTTCATCTCTATTCATGTTCTGTTCTTATCTTTACAGAGGCCAGCAAGATAGTAATGCAATATGTAGCAGCTGTGTGTGGTAAAGGCAAAGAAGTGGACAAAGTCAAAGAACAACTACTACAAAGCAACCCAGTATTAGAAGGTAAAAGCTCAATTCATTGTGAATGCAATCAATTTGTATCTGCAATGGCTGCCATATATTATGTATCTTACATCTCACTAGAATGCGTCAAATCTCCCAAAATTTCTCTTCCATATGTCAGATGACTCTTGAATTAGTTCTTCAGGTGATGCCGTTACTTGAGGAGCAATTTTATAAACCACTATTCCAAGAATTGACATTTCACAGTGTGCACTTCAAATTTATGAAAAATGAGTAGCTATCAAGGAATTTCTATAGGGGAATTAGGATACACTGCCATCTTGTGTCGCTCATGGAGCAGAGTTATTGTACCTCCAGATATATTCAGAATTTGGCCCGATATCCAGGCAGCGTAAATCTTCACTGGACGCATATACAGCGTGTATAATTTGTTTCACACGAAAACCATGTCTGCGTTTTTGAGTAGCATGTATTGCGACTTCCTCTGATCAAAGTATGCCAATTTTCCCGCTAATCCGTTGAGAAGACTCTCTAAGTGAGGCACGTGGAGCCGTAAAATGCTGGTGGTACAATAACTCGCCCTCCATGAGCGACAATCCAAGATGGCTGCTGTCCCGTAGGATTTACATGATGGTGAAATCAAAATGGTGACAAGTACTGATTCCCCCTTTTAATTTCCTTGGTAGCTATTGCACGTAAACTTTCTTGCATTCACGTAATGAAATCTGTTTATGAGATGATGATAGAAACCAAAGGTAAACCAGAGGTTTTGATTGGACCTGTGAGAATTTCATTCTGTCAAAGGCCTTAAATTGAGTTATTCATTTTTTGCATGTGCATTATTTAGATAAATTATTGTAGTAGAATGGTGCATAGTTGTGTACCTCTAACCCTGCCTGTACCAGGTTTTCCCAGACACTTCAAAAGAAAATCTAGAAAGAGGCTTAATCCAATTACGCAATAGATGGGATATAGATATGGATAAGAGCTCCCCGTGACTCGTGCATGGGTGGGGTTAGCTTTGTTTGCGGATGAAGAAAACCTAACAATTCCCACCCAATTTTGTGATGATCAAAGTATAGTCATTTCTAGATATTTTAATACAGCAAACAAATTTCACAGTGATCATAGTTCATATTTATAAGTTGCATTTGATAAGATATTATCTTTTGTTCTTTTACTAAATATGGAACCCAGACTTAAACTGTTTGTCTAACTCATCAAACTAATGCTCATAATATTTGCTATAGTATAAGTCCTATTTGTTTAAGTATGACTCATTAACCATTAATTTTTCCTTTTTATTATTTTTATTTCAGCTTTTGGAAACGCAAAGACAACTAGAAATGATAACTCATCTAGATTTGTAAGTATTTTAAAGATTGACCCTAAAGGGGTATTGGACAAGTTCAGCATCATTCCCAAACTTTTTTGAGATTTTTCCATCATTTAAAACGGTGGCATAGCCAGTATGGGGCAAGGGGGCAGACTGCTACCCCAAAAAAGAATCGAGCGGTAAATCGGGACAGCAAGCAGGAAAAATTGGGAAGGACAAGAAAATGAGAGAGCAGCAGCAAGACTGCTAGACAGGAAACATGGGGAAAATCTGAAAATTGTGTCAAAAGATGTGCAAAAATCGCTTAAAACCTTTTTTTTTTGCTTGTCAGTTTTTAGAATCGACTTGAATTTATTTTGGATGTACGAAAATGTGCAAACGCTGGGGGAAAATTGGGAAAGAATCGGGGCGAAATGTCTTCCCCCCCCCGACCAAAAAGTCTGGCTACGCTACTGATTTGAAGTGTTAGTTGTAATAATGGAAGCATGCAAACTTTCATTCAGACAACTTAGCAATTGCGTTCACACAGGGACACGACTTCCACTTTGAAACTAGTGGTGTGTCCCTTTTGGTCACGAGCAAGACACTTTCTATAATTGCGTTCACACTGGAAATTTGCAAATCAGTGGCACACAAGTGAGATTATAGTCATGACCAAATTCTTCTGTGATTTTAGTCACGGGTGAGATTCTTTCTAATTGTGTAAACACTTGTAATCGGCTCATGAGCGGCCCATGAACAGGTTAAAATAATCATGACTTAACGCTCATGTGTGAACGTGCCCTTAGTTGTGAAATTGTGTGCATACTAGCATGACCTAATTAAACTCATTTTTGACAGCAATTTTATTAATTTGAACTAAAACATTATTTTACTATTTTTTGTAATTCTTCTGCTATAATTTTGATAAAATTTTGAAATTTAATGGGCTTTTTACATTAACATTATCAAAAAAGGTAATTGAGTGTGAAATTTGTGTCAAAAAATGTTGCTATAGAAGATGTAGAAACTCTGGTGCAATTGAGCTCCTCAAATATGAAAGTCTGTTATATCATCGTATGTTGTGGTTATATGTGATGACTCATCCCCGAAAAGGGGGACTTTGCGACCAAAAACTTTTCAAGATACAGGTGAAAATAGGCAGCAAAAAATAAGGATAACAATAAGAATTTCCAGCAGTTGTAAAAAAATTTGATAGCCTTGATCAATTTCTACAAGTAAGGTGTCATTTTAAAGCTTAGAAAATGTCGCAACAGATGAAATGAAAAAAAAATTGATATCATCTTCAAAGTGCCCCCTTTCGGGGTGAGCCATCACATATATGACACACTCAATTACCATGTCATGAAGTTCTTTTCACAAGATTTGCACAATTTCTTTATTTACAGGGAAAGTATATGGATATAGAATTTGATTTCAAAGGAGAGCCTGTTGGTGGAGTTATAACTAAATGTAAGTGCTAGTTTCATTCTAAATCTTATAAATGTAATACTCACTGTAAGTGTGGAGAATGCATTTATTTTTAAGCTTAACCCTGTGTCAAATTTCTTCAGATCACTAATTGTGTTGGATTTCTATAGTGGTAAATACGTCTGTGTGGGCAGTTCTTGATTTATGGAAATCGATGTTCTGCATGGGTTTTCCAACATAGTGTGATTTTGGTCACATATAGGGTTGTGAGAACTGATTGAAGTCTTATGAATTGATTTTTGCATAAAAATATGACCATAAAGGCTGAAATTTGATAATATAAGCTTGAAAGCACACTTTTTAGACCACTCTCGTCAAAAATTGTGTTTTTTAACTGAAATAAGCTTGAAAACATGGTTCTTTGTAGTGAAAAGAAAGCTTGAAAAGAGGGGTCGTAAAGGAGCATGGTCAAAAATTAGTTTTCAATGTCATATGAAAGATGACCACAAATGTTGCAGTTTTAAATTTCAGCTGAATCGGTCAAACCATTAAATTTTACAAGAAAGTTTTTATTTCGCAGGTGCCAATACGTTACTGTATAGAATCAATTATGGTTACCATAATTGGACACATTTTCACATATATCTCCAAAACTGGACATAACTTAGATGTGAAAGTTTACAAGGGCTATGAGGAAAATATGAGCAATATTTTGGTACCGAGATCTCAAAACGTTTTTAAAAAGTTGAAGCAATCGGACCATGATCCTTTAACCTCAGTACATACCCATTCAAAGGTGGCATATCATGTTTCATTTGATGATATTAATGATTTTTTTGTTTTGTTTGTTATCTTGAACAGATTTATTAGAGAAATCTAGAGTAGTTCACCAAGTGAGCGGAGAGAGAAACTTTCATATATTTTATCAACTATTAGCTGGAGCACCTGAATTATTACTTAGTAAGTATGATGGTGATTTATACAACCCAGACTTATGCTTTTGCAGGGTATTAGCCAGGATCTGCAAAGCATGAATTCATTCTCAATGCGAATGCAAATTCAAGTGATGATACCGCACCTGAATTCACACCCAAAATGTAAATGAATTACAGCAACAGACTATTAAATGGTAATAAAATTTTTAACTTTTCTCAACTCTGGTTTCGTTGACGCAAGGGGTATTGCATTTTGATGTTGATTGGCACTGCTTTAAACTCCCATCTATGCATAGTCGATAGTTTTGGATTTGCGTTTGCATCTAGGGTAAATTAGCTTTACACATCTATTATATTGATAATGGTCTATTCAGAGTGCTGTCAATATGCATCGATCGATGCCCATCGACGTGCAGTCTTTACATGCACTATGCACAAGGAATAGCGCGCGTCGATTGGCATCGATCGACGGATATAGTCAGACTCTGAATAAACCATATGGCCGGAATTAATCTGACTTCATCTTGACACATATTAGTACCAAGAAGACTCCAACAAAATAATCTAAGTGGACTTCTAGAATGGGATATTTAATAAGGGGTGGCTTCAAAACTCATCCGACGGCTTACCCCTGGAACTGCAGGTTCTGGGCAGTTCTCATTATTCAGAACAATAGCAATCAGCCAAAACCAGGGGTAGCAATTTGCTAGAACCAGCGGTTCCAATCGGGCAAGTCTTGAAGTGCTTCCTTAAGAAATATACAACTATGGGGAACAGAAATGTACAATCAAATGTAAAATGAAAAATACAATGAGGGTGACTCCACAATGACTCAAAAGTAAAATAACACTTTTAACCCTTTCATTCCGAGAAGACGCCTGGGCGTTTCTAGTATATAAAGAAATACTTACGATTCACAAACTTTATGTTAATGTATCTTTCATATGAAGGACACAGTACATATGAAATATCATTTTTAAGCTTACTCTTTTCTCTATAATTTTAACACTAGCTTTGTTGCATAGCTCTCATTATATGGTATTTATGGTCATTTTTGACCATAAATACCATATTCAATTTTGGGATTCAACCTGTCTATGTTTAAAAACATAGACAGGTTGAATCCTAAAATTGAAACTAGAAAATAAATTCATGGCTGAAAGGGTTAAGAAGGGCTCAGAACTGTGTCTCAAATTGAAAAGAAAGTAATGTTTGTTATGTCGTAAGGTAAATTTAAGAAAGGTGTCATTTTGTTTTGCAAAATGATCAATATGTTTTGTTCTCCAACATTTTCAGCTGAGTTGGAGCTTGTTAGAGAACCAACGACCTATCATTTCTTAAAGCAGAGCGGTGTGTCCAAGTTAGACTCTCTCAATGACAGGGATGACTTTGGTGTTACACAGGTGAGGCAAAAAAGTTAGGTGTGAATTATCCAAGGAATTTGCATTCCCCAAGTGTTTGCATTTAGTGTGGGACCATAACTTAAATCAAAACTATAAGATTTTGATCAAAAATGGTTAATAGAAATAACAGCATAAAATGAAGGAATGTGCATATATCTGAAAGCGTTTTCAAGAGTATTTTGTCAAAAAATTGTTTTGCCATTGAAAAATGGTTAAAAGCATATGTATGCTTTCCTATACTTATACATGTGGCAAATGGCCATAAAAGAAAAAGTAAGCATATTTAAGAAAAATCATTTAGAGGGTATTCCTATCCACCCAAAACAAACCCAGTAACCTAAAAAAATCAAAAGTCATGGGTGACATGGGCTCTTCATTTTTAACACTTTATAGTATTGCTTTAATGTATTAACTTTTTGAAACCATTTACCCCATTACCATCCATACAAGTGTAGTATGCTTATGTTAACACCATGAAATTGAAAATTTTTAGGGGTGGGGCATTCATTATAGATGGCAGGTACGATTTTTTTAAAACATGTTAATCGTTGACATATCTATTTCATACGAAAATATTTCTTAATAATCTACTGTTGTTTCAAATAAATTTCGGACACGAACAGGATTTCTGAAAGCAACCACCGTGTATCCACAAGTTGTGACAAGAATGGGACACCAGGAAGTATTATATGCAACACTGTTTCCATCAGTAACACACAGTACTTCAACATGGTGCACGCCTAAAAAGCATTATGAACTTGTGTAGAATGCACACTCAACTGTTATGCCAGGCAGTAAATGTTCCTGTCCGAGAATGATTTGAAGCAATAGTTGACTAAACTGTACATCCTTTTTCATTCTTAAGACATTTAAACCAGATAAGTCCTCTCAAAATCTATTAGGTGTCAATTAGACAGCTGTTTGCAGCACATGGCAGTGTGGTAAGGCATGTGGCACAGGCTAAGCTTAATGACATTGGAGTAATGTCAAGTGATTTGTTTTGAAGCTATAGGTTCTTCAAGGAATATTTCATGTAATGATGTGTGTCTAGTTTTTGGACCTGGCGATTTCTAAAATTGGTGCACTTTATATGATAGTGATGATTAAAGTCTTGAACATTTTCCAAGAGTCCTGCTATGGTCCTAATTTTTTAAAATTGGCCCGAAATAAAGTC
>JXSR01S075604.1:42578-52601 GCA_000969725.1 Ophiothrix spiculata | reverse complement strand
AGTTTTAACTCACCCCTAGAATCCGATTTTAATATTCCATATAAAGAATAGGTTTTTGGTGCTCCATTTCCAAAATATCCTCAAAGAATCTTAAACTTCCATTTAAAATCCAGTTAGCTAGTAGCCATGTTTTCGTTATAACAAATATGTTTGGCGTGAATTCCAAACCTTGAGGTTATGACATCTCTGAATGCACTGACTGGAGGGTACCCACTTTAAAGCTCACATATATATGACATAATGTGTAGTACTTTACCCCCCCCCCCCTCCTCCTCCTCCTCCTCCTGGACTATTATACAATTATTTACACATAAGTCAAAGTAAAGTAAAGTAGGCCTACGGTATAGGCAAATGGAAAACACAAAATTGCTCATAAAATCAAAACGGTTTATTTTATTTACAGATCAGGAAGCATAGTAGCAGAGATGAGAATTTCTTTCGATGATTCGCCTCGTATTGACAGAACGGAAGAAAATGAAAACATGAATGAGGAAGAACGTGTTGAACTGATTGAGAAGATGACGCGCAACCTTGTCTTTGATGTTATCAACCTCTCTGCACAAGAAGGGGAATTGGACAATCTCAGCTACGTTTCAGGATTTTTAGTTGTAAACAATCGTAAGTTATATTACAGGGACTATATTCTGGTAATGATTATGGAGCACTTCAAAACTCGACTGGTGGTTGCTTGGTTCTAGAACCGGATGGTCAGCTTCTGCGGAAATTTCAAAGCGGCTCCATTATTAGTTATTGGGTGAGGCGAAGATATGTTTAATATGGGAAATACTCGTTAGCGCACAAGTATTTCCCATAACATACCAACACTGAACCAAATAACGAATTTATCATACCACTAAATCAATCTTAATCATCAAACTATTTATTTATTTATTTTTTTTCAGCTTTTTTAGCTTTATTTCACAAAAATTAACAAAAACGAACAACTTATGGTGAACTTTTTCCTCTATATAGTACTGCGCATCCGTACAAAATTAAAATGCAACGTTCCGACGGGCTCAGTGACAGGATATAAGTGCGTCTGACGCGCTCAGGGGTAGGATACAAAATATATCCCGGCAGCCGCTCCTGCGATCTCTTCCAAATATGGTAATAAATTGTCTTTGTGGTATGATAAAAATGCATAGCATGCTTTTGTTACATTTCTGGAAGGTTTATCGGAAAATCAACATTCTTCACATATCCATCCTGATACAGATAGTATACTCTGTTTGCATAACCTTGTGCGAGGTTACAATGTGCTTACGGCATCATTCTGGGTAGAAATTTTAATAGCAGACTCCAATCTGGCTGTGCGGAGGCAGGGCGGTGTCCATGAGCAGTGAGAGGTTTGAAGCATGCTGCAATAATTTAATTCGGCGTTTAATACAACCTTGCGGCTTGTATACGATGTGTTCAGCTTTATGGTCTAATTTAACTGGATCTAATTTTTAGGGTGTTCCCAAATTCGCACCAGTTTTGTCCAATATTTGATGAAATGGGTAAGGCAACAGGTAGTTAAAATTTGCCAACTCAATATTTGTCTAGATTGGTTTATTGATGTTCAAATTTTTTTTGAAATAAATTTATAAAAGGTATTTCGCGCTACATTTATTTTCACACTTTTCATGCTCAACCTGCCTAGCGCGAAAATAAATGTCCGCGAAAAATGGCATGTATAGACCGCTGGACATTAAGAAATTCACGAGCTTGAAAATTAAATGGTGCGAAATGATTCAAAATTAGCTGTGCGCGAGAATTACTAAGCGCAAAAATATTAATGTTTACAGCAGTTTTATTTGCACAATTTTAAAGATTCCACAAGAGGCACATGTCTTTACCCAGACCAAACTTACAGATACCTCCTAATTATTTTTATTCTTGTACCAAAGGAATCCCTGTCACTTAAGTTCATAAATAATCGCTTTTTTGCAGCCAATGTAATAGTTGGAGTACGTACAACAGAAGCTGCAGTCCCGCCAGCACAGCGTACCACGACGGAGCGAGGATTAACAGCAAGTAAGTTTCAGAGGCACACACCGTTGGCATAGCCAGGGGGGTGCGGAGGGTGCGCGGGCACCCCAGGGGTCTACAGCCAAAAACAAAATTGGGATAACAAAAAAGAAAAAAAGAATTAACAAACATTAGATCGTTTCAAAAAAGCCAACAATTGCATTTCTAGAAGACTCCGAATGCAATGCAAAAATCAATGTTTTACGGGGGCTTCGCCCCCACCAGTGGTGCTACCCCTTTAGCGGCCCCCAGGACCCCGTTTGAGTCTGAGAATTGAAACATTATTGCGCACCCCGGGGTATGCAATCCTGGCTACGCGCCTGCCCACTTCTCTGGAATTTCACTGTACCAGGCAAAACTAGATCCGGGGCGCAGTTATCTTTTTTCTGCGGGTCGATATGAAAAGTAGAATTATTCTTGGCAATTCATATGAACCATACGACGAGGCCTTTAATAGAAAGTTGCCAGTTACACTCTTTGTCTGAAAGGAGGGAGGAAAACTGTCGTAGGTTTGCCGAAGGGTTCTCGAATAATGAGAGAACAAAAGCACTCCTCCCTCCTTCCGGATTTAAATGTCATAGCCGCTCTCTTCTTAACAAAAACAAAATTTCCTTGCCGAACCAAACATTTTCAAGATAGTCCAATTCCTTATTTTAACAGGTTATTGCGGAATAAATAGATCCTTTTCACTTTTCTGTTCTTTTGCCTGAATCTAGGATTTTAATTTTTTACATTCTGTGCATATCTTATTATTATTATCAAATTATTCCCAAATTGGAATCTTGAGTTGTTTTTGAATGTGCAATTATTTTTGATGTTAGTGATGCTATTGATGGTCTAGATCTGTTCAATTTATTTTGATGTTTTAAAGTGCAATATGGTTATGTAACATTGGTATAATTTTTAACCCTAACCCCACTGAATCTCACAATATCCCATTCCACAAAGTTAAGAAATTCGCCAAGTCCAAGTCCAAATACGTCATAGACCCGAGTCAGCTATGGTCACGAAATCGCTGCCATGGCAGCGCTTACTCGGTGGCTTGACATAGTGATACTTGGACCGGGAAGCGGGGGGTCCCGGGTTAGAATCCAGGGTGGAACCTGTGATTTTTGACTTTTAAATTTCCGAGGAGATAGTTTTTAAACGAAGAAGTGGTCAAAAGTGTTAGGGTTAATACCCTATTGTTAATATGCATGTAATTTGGCCTCAGGCCATGATTTGCTTATAATAAATACCAATAATTATAAAAATAATAATAGAATTGACATAGGTTTTTTTTTTTATTTGGTTGAGACTTTTACCCGCTAGGTGTGTAATTTTCTTTCTTTTTTTACCCACTTTAATTGACATCCAAAGAACCTGCTACTGTCTGTAAGCCCTGTTTTTATTAAACAGCATGTAAAGTCTTTATGGGGATATAAAAAGTCTTAATCAATGATTTTTGTGTTTAAAATTTGAATTAAGTGCCATATCTGATTTTGCACATAACAGAACCAAAACCAGGCATGTGTCCAGCAACCGATGGTGGCTTTGGAATTTGCGTAGAAGAATGTGGTAGTGACATGGATTGTGAGGGCCAACATAAATGCTGCTCTAATGGGTGTGGTCATACGTGTGTCATGCCAATAAACACAGGTAAGGTGACAAAAAAAACCCCACTGTTTTAGGGGTAGCCGGGCTTTTCAAGTAGGGTCTTTCGGTCAGGCATTTTTTTTTTGTTCCCAAAATTAAATAACTCAAAAATTACGAAAAAGTGGGTTTTTATTTTTTTGTTGCATAATGCAAATTTTTAAGTGTACATGTCATGATTTTAGTGTTTTGATTCTTGAATCAGCTTTAAGATGCAATTTGAATAACTCTTTATAAATCTGATGTTGCACACAACAGAACCTAAACCAGGCATGTGCCCAGTTACAGAAGGCGGCCTTGGAATCTGTGTAGAAGAATGTGGTAGCGATATGGACTGTGAGGGCCAACATAAATGCTGCTCCAATGGGTGTGGTCATACGTGTGTCATGCCAATCACAGGTAGGTAGCACTCACGACTTGTAATTTGAAATGATATCATTGCATGTATAATAGTCAGCTTATTTGAAGCATCTATACCAATTCATTTGTTTATTAGCAGGATCTTGTGTCATGGATTTGAAAGCTTAGACCTGATCCTTAATCGTTAAGTTTTTAGAAACTGTGTCCCTTTATAACCATATTTTACGACAATGACTCCTGCGTGAACCCATCTTGTTTGTTATATGTTGCAAATTTGCCATTTCTAAGCACATACTTGGGTAATCGGTTATGAAAATTTGTGCCTGCTAGGCTTAGCTTAATGATGATGATGATGAGGAGGAGGAGGGGTTGAAACCAAAAAGGTTGTATGAATTTCGATGGGGAAGCGGTTAGCGCAGTGGTATTTCCCTTAATTGCTTTGCACCACTGAGTCCTGGGTTCGATTCCCGGTCCCGACCCCAATGGAAATAAGCTTCATGAGAGGCTTTCTTGGGTTATCCTTGGCAAAAAAAAGCCTAAAGAATTCTTTCTTTCTTACTCCTTTCGAACTACAGAACCTACTACGTGTAGACTTTTCCAGTTTGCCTGTGAAGATGGTGGATGTATCTATGCATTCCAGGAGTGTGATGGCAAAACACAGTGCGAAGATGGCAGCGATGAACATGAGTTATGTGGTGGTATGTACAAATATGGGGTGGCTATGAATTTAGGTAGAATGAGGGGAGGGGAGGCATGTTGTGCATTCCAGGAGTGTGATTTAATCAAAAATAATTTGTTTCAATATGGTGTATAAACAAGATATTTATCAGATCTGAAACTAGAAACACTGTTTTCCTACCATTATTTTGCCTGTTTTTAAAGTTGGTAAAGAATTGCAAATTTCTCCAATATTTAACAAAATCATGGAAAACTTATGGTAGGTTATATTACTATAATCATGTTCTATCAACGTATATAAACATAAATATGTAGGTGAAAAAAATAGTGGGAAGAATCTAGGTCAGTCCCTTTAATATTAACATCTACATATTTTGTTATTTCATTATATACAGCTTGCAGATCTCATGAGTTTGAGTGCAATAATGGTGACTGCATTGACAACAGGCATGTATGCAACGGCAACTATGACTGCGCGGACATGAGCGATGAAGCTGGATGCGGTATGTAAAATGCATTTGCCACCCAGGCACTGCCGTTTAAAATTTGCAAGGGCTCAATATGTAGCTCTCCTGGAGCTTTTTAGGGGAGAGGTAGAAGAGCAATTAGAAAAGCTCTTCCGGAGTGAAATGAGGGGAGCGATCTGTATTATATCTTCTTTGCAGCCCCACGAATCCGGTCATCTCTCTTTACGTTCTGGATTTGACAACATACCTCACACCACACCTCATGGTCTCACTAACGAACACATCAGTCCATTCTTCCTATCCCTTTTCATACATGTTTCTGATGTGTATAGCATAAACGCTAATGGACGAACACAAAAACTTCCGATTAAACCGCGTGGTGGTTGAACATTTCATTCCATGTCACTTGTGTAAATGAAATTTCTTTTAAAAATGACAACGTGGTACGTATCATTGAAGGCGCGCGATAAATCACGCTCTCATAAAGCAATTCAGGCGCGCAAGGGCGCTCGATCGATCTCGCGCACATCAAACGGCAGTGCCTGGCCACTGATGTTATTTCTATTTTCAGCAATGTTGTCCCAATGTTATATGTAATTTGCTGTGCATAGCCAGGTATTATAGAGAGATTGATCTATCTCATATGTGACCTGGACGTAGGTCAGCACCTACTATGCTATGACGACATAACAAGATCATGTTGACTATACTGTTAAAAGTATATCATTTCTCTCTAGGGCCAAAGAGCTCATCTAGATGCTGAACAGGCTTTGATGAGATTAATCGTAAAAGCAGAAGTAGAAGAGCACTTACGGAGATGTAGCCCAATGAACATGCCACAAATCAATAGAAAATAAAAGGAAGTTTCTAGAGAAATATTATTGATATAAATCTTGACCACTGTTGACAAGTGATACATCTTTTTTAACCTTGTAATTTCAGCATTTTTAACATGGACAAATTTAGAAAACTGACTTTCACAACTTTGTCCAGGTTTTGAGGGAGCAGTGGTCGATTTCACCAACATTAAAATGCAACGTTAAGGCATCGTAAGACCGTAGTTCATGGAAAGTAACAGAATAGGTTGGGATAATGTAATATTGCCCAGCTTTTCAAGAAAAGTGGAAATACTCAACAACAACAAAATACATCACTGAAAATACAAGTTTGAATTTAGAAACCTGGAAATGGTGGGTTTTTTTTCTCGTTGCCATGGTATACATGTGCTTGACTTTTTTTTCATTTTATTTTATTGTTCGTCACACAATCTGATCTCTCTGTAGCCACTACTTCCACACCAGGTTCCCTGTGCAAATCCTTTGAGTTTGCCTGCACCAATGGCGAATGTATCTATGCCTTTCAGGAATGTGATGGCAGTGCTGACTGCTCCGATGGTTCTGATGAACATAATCTTTGTTCAGGTAAGATGGAGAGAACTCTGCCCTACGAAGTAAAAACGCAGTATGTGCATTCATAAAGCATAGCAGATACTTCCATTAAGCATGCAATTTCACTTCAACCTGATCCTATGCTAGAAGGTTGTATGTACCTATGTTTGATACTGTACATACTGCCTTCAGAAGTGAGAGAGAATTCAACGACTCACTGTATCTCCTTATACAGGAGCATACCGTTGTTGATTTGTGATGAATCCACAGTTGATATTCAAATAAGCGCGTCACGCATGGCACAGCGTACACGGCGGTGCGTTTACGCAGTGCACATAAATCGCCGCACTGTTCATCGCGCGTCGGGAACTTGAGTATGTGCAAGGACTGTTTCAGATTTGTTTCAGATTCTTCTTCATTTATTGAGATGAGTATCTGTTAAATTGAGAACATTTAGAATTTAATTATACATATTCAGGAAGATTTTTATTGTTGTTGTAAGGTATTCCAACATGCTACAGAGTTGTACATTGCTAATCAACAACTCTGCAACCGATGCGTCGGCGTATTTTTATCACACTTGGTACCCTCGCGCGATAAAAAATATGCAGACGCATGGATGCATCGTTGTTGATTGGCGATGAACAACTCTGTTGCATGTTTGAATACCTAATTGATCGTCTGGTAAGGGAAAGGAAGTATCTTGCAATGCATCTGTAATGCACATACTGCTTTTTTACTTTGTAGGGCAGAACTGATAGTTTCTAGTGTTTTAATTACAAAACCCATGGCATGGCACTGAAGCAGTGGTCACAACCTAGCTGTCTTACATTTTTTGTCCATATGTTTTTTGAGAGGCCACGTTCTCGACATTTTTTTTTAAACGTGGCAATTGCAGAGAGGACATACGTTGATTGCACAGTATTAGTACCTTGTGCGCATGACACGCCTGAACTTGAGTGGTTGATTGCATTGCACGTTGTTATGTGCATATTCTATGTTTTGTATAATCTAAATAAAAACTTACAGGCAACACTTAGAAAAGGTCATTACCCTATAGTGATGATTATAGCAATCTACTCAATATATATCAAAAAATAAGAACATTTCAATTTCATATAAGCACGAAAACGGCTGGTTAGTTGGACCAGTTCAAAGTTTGATTGGAACTGATACAAAAATGTTATTTTCAGTTAGGCTTATGTTTTTTCAAATTGGCATCTTCAATAGAAAGGTAATCAAATGAGTAACACTTGCTAAAAATTGACTGTGAGATTTTATAATTCTCTATCAGGTTTGAACTATGGGATTAAATACATTATGTAATCAATAATAAAAATGTTTTATGATTTCAATTAGAAATTAGGAAGCTTAACTGAAATTGATTGTAGCTCTTTTGGATTCGTATCCCTGATTCGATGCAAATGCCTATCACATCAGAAACGTGTTCCTGATATAGAAATTTACCCTGATATTTCGGGTAACAAAAGTAAAATCTTAAGTAGTTGTCACATGTTCAGGCATTGATCAAAAGTAAAATCTAAAGTAGTGGTCACATGTTCAGGCATTGATCAAAAGTAAAATCTAAAGTAGTGGTCACATTTTCAGGCATCAAAAGTAAAATTTAAAGTAGTGGTCACATGTTCAGGCATTGATCAAAAGTAAAATCTAAAGTAGTGGTCACATTTTCAGGCATCAAAAGTAAAATTTAAAGTAGTTGTCACATTTTCAGGCATCAAAAGTAAAATTTAAAGTAGTGGTCACATGTTCAGGCATTGATCAAAAGTAAAATCTAAAGTTGTCACATGTTCAGGCATCAAAAGTAAAATCTAAAGTAGTGGTCACATGTTCAGGCATCGATCAAAAGTAAAATCTAAAGTAGTGGTCACATTTACAATTCTTTATAAATCTGATATTGCACACAACAGAGCCCAAACCCGGAGTTTGTCCAGTTACAGAAGGCGGCTTTGGAGCTTGTGTAGAAGAATGTGGTAGTGACATGGATTGTGAGGGTGAACATAAGTGCTGCTCTAATGGGTGTGGTCATTCGTGTGTCATGCCAATAAACACAGGTAAATTATATCATTTTTTTCCCAATTACAAATGGTACCATGATTTTTAAATGCTTCTTGTTTATGGGAATGAAAACTTTGTTTCCTTACAGTACAATATGTTAATTTTTGCATGTACTTAGATTACAAGGTGAAGTGGTGTAAATGTTCTTTCCCTAGCAAGACTTGAAAAACCAGGTGCTGTAGTCTTTAGTGCATTTTTTTCAAGGATTCCCTCAAAACTGCTGAATTTTAGGACAATCCCTTTTGAGGGATCTTGGAGCACCCTTAAGTATTTATTTATTTATTAATATTAATATCACTTGTTGTGGTTAACATTGAGGTCTCATGTTCAAATCCTGGACAAGGCTTGGCTTTGTCAAGTTTTGGGTTTTTTAAATTCTTGGCAAATGCAATAAAAAACATTTGAGTATGACTCTGTTTGCTAAAAACCTACAATTAATTCCTGTTTTGTACACAGCAGAGCCCAAACCAGGAACATGCCCAGCAACGGATGGTGGCTTTGGAATTTGCGTAGAAGAATGCAACAATGACATGGACTGTGAGGGTGAACATAAATGCTGCTCTAATGGGTGTGGTCATACTTGTGTCATGCCAATAAACACAGGTAAGTTGGATTTTTTTTTTGCCCAAAATAACTCAATAATCCGAAAAAAGTGTTTTTTTTTTCTTTTTGTTGCCTATTGCAGATTTTTAAGAGTGCATACCATGATTGTAGTGTTTTAATTCTTAAATCAGCTTTAAGATACAATTTGAATAACTCTTTATAAATCTGATGTTGCACACAACAGAGCCCAAACCAGGCATGTGCCCAGCTACAGAAGGTGGCTTTGGAGCTTGTGTAGAAGAATGTGGTAGT
This sequence comes from Ophiothrix spiculata, assembly GCA_000969725.1. Taxonomy (NCBI): domain Eukaryota; kingdom Metazoa; phylum Echinodermata; class Ophiuroidea; order Amphilepidida; family Ophiotrichidae; genus Ophiothrix; species Ophiothrix spiculata. The sequence continues at coordinate 43,135 of JXSR01S075604.1, read as the reverse complement.
GACATGGACTGTGAGGGTGAACATAAATGCTGCTCTAATGGGTGTGGTCATACGTGTGTCATGCCAATAAGGCGGCCAAAAAAAACCCACTTGTTTTACGGGTGGTCAGACTTTTCAAGTATAGGGTTGGTGGGTGGAGCAATTTTTTTTTTGCCCAAAATAATTCAAAAATCCAAAAAAGTGGGGATTTTTTCGTTGCCTAATGCACTGACATTTTTAAGAGTGCAGGCCATGATTTCAGTGTTTAATTCTTGAATCATAAAAGATTAAATTTGAATAACTCTTTATAAATTTGATTTTGCACACAATAGAACCCAAACCTGGCATGTGCCCAGTTGCAGAAGGTGGCTTTGGAACTTGTGTAGAAGAATGTGGGAATGACATGGACTGTGAGGGTGAACATAAATGCTGCTCTAATGGGTGTGGTCATACGTGTGTCATGCCAATAAACACAGGTAAGGTGGATTTTTAAGAGTACATGCCATGATTTTAGTGTTTTACTTCTTTAATCAGTTTGAACCCTGGCCATTCCATGTGCATCTGTACCGCTGCCCCGA
>JXSR01S075604.1:24857-36334 GCA_000969725.1 Ophiothrix spiculata | reverse complement strand
GCAAACCACAGTGTGAAGATGGCAGCGATGAACACGAATTATGTGGTGGTACATACAAATATTGGGGTGGCAATGAATTAGGTAGAATGAGGGGGGAGGGGAGACATGGTGTATCTTTGCATTCCATGAGTGTATTAGCAAACCACAGTGTGAAGATGGCAGCGATGAACACGAATTATGTGGTGGTGCATACAAATATTGGGGTGGCAATGAATTAGGTAGAATGAGGGGGGGGGGAGGCAACATGAATTATGTGGTGGTATGTACAAATATGGGGGTGACAGTGAATTTAGTTAAAATAGGGGGCAGGAGACACGGTATATCTTTACATTCCAGAAGTGTGATGGATTACATGTAGGCATTAAGCTTTGTTGTGTTTAGATATATTGTGAATTTTTCAAAGCTTCAGGTTGCAGAATTTTGTTTTGTCATGGTTGCTATAACCTATACAGGATGTTTAAAGTCGGTAGATAGACGCACTGTAAACTGGAATATGATTATAGAACTTTTACAAACTGATGCTACCATTTCTTATCTGGGAACTTATGCTGCAGTGGTGTACCTTCCGGGTGCAACCCCACAGCCCCCCCCCCCCCCTCAAAAAAAGAGAAAAATATATAGGCCTTATAATAGTTAAAATGTATATAGGCCTGACACAAATTCAACAAGTTAAAATCAATTCAACAGGTTAAAAGCAGATACAATTCAAACACTCACCTAAAATTCAAAGATACACAATCTGTGAATTTTAGAAGAGTCTTTAAATTGTATCTGTTTTTTAACCTGTTGAATTGGTGTTAAACAATCTTGGACATGTTACTAACCTATAACATATACATTATAATTATTATTATTGTTTTATTTTTTCACCACAAGTTGGCTTAGTTACTTTTACTTCCAATTTATTATGTGGAATTACCATGTGAAATTTTACGGCTGAAATGTGTCGCGTTTCGTAGATCAGCGAAAATGTGTTAAAAAATGGTACACATATAAATTCCTGCCACAGTAAAGTATAGGCAAGTGGAACATACATGATCTAGGTAACCTCTCGTATCATACTTGATCCTTGGTGTGTTTTGTACCTTGTCCGTTGGATCTACCTTATCCAGTTTTTACGGAAAGAGAAAGAAATTAAACGGAAAAAGAAAGAGGAAGACTTAGTCCCAGGTCTTAAGTAACTAGTTATAGAGTCTGAATCAGAAATATGAGGCATTTTCATGTATTAAGTGAAGGTTTTACTTTTCTGAGTAAAGGTTTTAATCAAAATTTTTTCCAATATTTGGCAGTAAATCATCTGCAGATAAAATGTTGACATTTTGTCCAATGCATCTTCAAAGGAGCCCTGTCCCATTGGGTCAGCTTTTTTTCAAACTTTGGTTTTTGGTACCAAAATATTTGTCATATTTTTCTCATTACCCATGTGAAATTTTACGGCTGAAATGTGTCGCGTTTCGTAGATCAGCGAAAATGTGTTAAAAAATGGTACACATATAAATTCCTGCCACAGCAAAGTATAGGCAAGTGGAACATACAAAATTGCTCATAAAATCAAAACGGTTAATTGTTCCGATTTAATTAAAAATAATTTGAAATTGAAACATACAGCGTGAGTCAAAATGAAGTTGACCGATATTCAAAACTGTTTAACAAAAGAACTACTGATATTTAAAACAATTGTTACCCACCTTGGAAATGTGCAGACTCTTCTGCTCATTTTGAAAGAATGAAGGAAGTCAGTAATTCCTAGGAGAAGTTATGCCTGTTGTAGTTAAAAAAAGGCATTTTACAAGCTGTCCATGGAATTGATGAGCGAATAAAACGCAAAGTAAGTACTTCAGCTGTGCAGTCACCTGTTACTAATACCCTGTCTTTCGGCAAAGATTGATGTAGTTTGGAGGTCTGTCATTTCTGTTCACAATCCAAGTCTCAGATCCTCATGGTCCTCTTTTGCGCTTAACAATTCTGGCTTACAATTTGCTTTAGCTTTGCTCTGCAAAACATCTTTGAACCTCTGAAGGCCTGTGTGTTTTCAATTAGGTTTCAACTACGAACTGCCTTGTTAGAAGGTGTCATACGATGTACAACTTCCAGTACCAACGACTAGCTTTACAAATTCAGTGTCAGGCAGGTTCTAAACTGGTTTCATGCATACAATTGATTGATATTTGAATTTGAAACTCCTGCATCAAAACCCTAGTTGTTAAATGGTTCTGTTTAAGTTTTCCTTTCATTTAAAGATCAGCATATCATGGACAGTTTTTCCTATGAATGGCCAATCTCCTTGATTCAATGTTTTAATATCAGTCAAAGGAATGGTAGTGTATTCATAAACATGTAATTTACTCTGCTCAATCAAGGGTTTACTTTGCATTTTTAATTGGTTTGCTTATTTATTCCGTGGACAGCTTGAAAAATTAGTTTTTTTACTAAACCAAGCATAACTTCTCTTAGGAATTACAGATTTCCTTCATTCTTTTTTTTAAATAAGCAAAAGAGTCTGCACATTTCCAAGGTGCTTACCAATTGTTTTGAATATCAGTAGTTCTTTTGTTATACAGTTTTGAATCTCGGTCAACTTCATTTTGACTTGCGCTGTATTAAGTGGTGATCTTTCATATGACAATGAAAACTAAAAAATTATAAAATTGGACCATGCACATTTAACATCTTCAAATCTTGTTACCTTTTTTATATACAGCTTGCAGATCTCATGAGTTTGAGTGCAATAATGGTGACTGCATTGACAACAGGCATGTATGCAATGGCAACGATGACTGCGGGGATATGAGTGATGAAGCTGGATGCGGTATGTAAAATCCAGAGTGTGTAAAATGCATTTGCCACGGATGTTATTTTTATTACGCAGCAATGTTGTCCCAATACTGTGTAATTTTTAGTGTGATTCTAAGAGCTGTGCCTAGCCAGGTATACAGAGATGGATCTCATATAGAACTCATCGTTTAGCTGATAATAACCTGCGATGTAATAATGCTACTACTCATACTGAGGTAAAAGTAATTGAATATAAATAAATGTGCTTCACCTCTTTTCTATGTACATATGCAGGTGAATGCAGAAATCTGTACATGTATGCCTGCTGAACTTTGAAAATTTGGCTATCTCTATACCTATTTGAGTAAAAAAAACACACCCGTCAGTATACCAGATTTGACAGAACAGCACCAATTTGTTCTCAAATAAGATGCTTTTCATGTGCTTTTGAAACAAATTTCCCAAAATAAACCTATTTATTCAAATTGAATGCATTCATTATGAGGTGAAAACCTGAGAAAAAAGACATCCAAAAGGCAAGTACATATGTATATCATGGCATTGCATATCAAAACCTTTAGCCAAAAATATGACCAAAAATGATATAAAATGTAAAAGCAGTCTCTCATTCATAAATTTCTCAAGGTAGCAATCCTTTTATAACGTAAAACTGAATTAAATTGTATAAAAGTGGAGATTCATACATAGTGGTAGAAACTAAATTGATGATGGATTAAACTTCTGCACTACTGTAAATTATGTACCTTCAGAAGTACTTTCGGATGTGTTACATCCGTCCTCAGCTGATCTTGTGGCTGTGAATTTTGTCTTGATGATGACGTCATAAGATGACAATGACGTCATGAAAACTTGAGAATGTTATTTCGTCCCGCCCCTCTTCTGGAGCAAGGTGTCCCAGATAAGGTCTAGATCCAGGCGTTTATCTCTGTTCAGGTTAGGTCATTAAGTGTTAATATCTATCGCCTCCAGCACCCAACAACAATACTCTTTTGATTCCCTTTCAAGCACTTTGACACGAGTCCAATCAATATTATGGTCGCCACTTCTTACAACATGTTCTCTTACTGCTGATTTTGAACTTGCCGCACTGGATTTATACGTTCCGCCATACTCCTGGCTCTAGGGGGGAGTTCGTGGCCATCTCTGTTTCACTTGTCCACCCATGATTTTATTGTTCTACATATCCAGGGCATTCAGAAAAAAAGACAAATGATCTTACTATAACATAAGTCATTTTCAATTGATTATATTAGACATTTCATATTTTTAATGCTGTTTTAATGTCAATTTTGTGAGAAAAAACCCATTTAAGCTTATTTTGGTGGCCATTTTGAATTTCAAGATGGCTGTAGACTCCAGAATCAGCTTCCTATGACCTTCACAAGTCAAGATATAGCTGAAAGTAATGAATTTGGCGGCCATTTTGAAAAACACCCTCTAGAGAAAAAGTTAGGCAAATTCAAATTGTCCACCCAAGTTTTTCTGAATGCGCTTGACATGTAGAACAATAAAATCATGGGTGGACGAGTGAAACAGATGGCCACAAACTCCCCCCTAGAGCCAGGAGTACCAGCCATTTTCTGGATCTCACAGAGAAGGTAACAGAATTAGGTTGTCATAATAAAATTTTGAAGCTTTTCAAGAAAAGTGGAAATTCTCAAAAAAACGATGCACCACTGAAAACATGAGTTTGAATTAAAAACCTGAATTTTTTTTTTAGGTTTTGATCTATTTTGGATACATTCAATGGTTCCCTCATTGCCATGGTTTACATGTACTTGACTTTTTTTTCTTTCTTTTTTATTGTTCTTCATACAATCTGTTCTCTCTATATAGCCACTACTTCCAGCCCAGGTTCCCTGTGCGAATCCTTTGAGTTTGCCTGCACCAATGGCGAATGTATATATGCCTTTGAGGAATGTGACGGCAGTACTGACTGCTCCGATGGTTCTGATGAACATAATCTTTGTTCAGGTAAGATGGAGAGAACTCTGCCCTACGAAGTAAAAACGCAGTATGTGTATTCATAAAGCATAGCAGATACTTCCATTAAGCTGAATTCATACTTGAAACGCAATGCGTTGCGTTTCCAATAATTTCCAATTATGTTCACTGCAAATGGCACCGCAAATGAATTCACACTTAAAACGCAAACGGACTGCAGCAGCCAACGACATGAAAGCGCAATGGAAAGTTGAGCTTTCCTCAACTCGGTTTGCGGTGCCGCATTCGGTGTTATGTTTTGATATCGATTGATAGGAACTCCTCAAATCTCTTACTGCACATGCTCGGTGTGTCGTGCATTTACGTTTGCATTGAGTCTGAATTCAGCTTTAAGCATGCAATATCACTTCAACCCAATCTCATGCTAGAAGGTTGTATGTACCTATGTTCGATACTGTAGATACTGCCTTCAGTAGTGAATTGATAGCCTGCTAAGGGAAATGGAAGTATCTTGCAATGCATAGTAATGCACATACTGCATTTTTACTTTGTAGAACAGAACTGGTAGTGTTTTAATTTCAAAACACATGGAATGGCACTGATCAGTGGTCACAACCAGTCTTACATTTTTTGTCCATATGTTTTTCTGAGAGGCCAAGTTCACTACATTTAAAAAACATCTAAAAAACATGGCAAACGCAGGGAGGACACACATTGATTGCATGGTGTAAGTATGCTGTGCCCATGACATGTGGTTACGTGCATCGTACTAGGCCTGGGACTTTTCGGGTAATTAGCTACCCGAGTACCCGACCTTTTTTTCGGTCTGGTACCCCGGTACCCGACCGTATTATAATTGAGCATTTACAATGTTAGAACGGGTCTACTAAGACCATATGTGACTTGCTCCCACGAAACCTGGACAAAGTCAGGAAAAATCATTTTTCTGATTTGCCTATATTAAAAATGCTGAAATTACATTCTTTAAAATGATGTATCACTTATTAACATTGCTCAACCTTTTGCCACTGAAAAATCAATATTTCCCTTGAAAATTCCTATGCTTTTTATTGATTTGTGGCATATTCATTGGGCTGTAACTAAATATGTACTCTGGCGACTTTGTTCGGGCGCATGAATGGATTAACGAGATTCCCACTGTCCCTATCTACTATCTAGTGAAACCACAGCCAAGGGAACTGGCTTGCTTTGGCAGAATCAGCGGGGAAATGTTGCAGCAAGTCGCATATGATGTCTGAAATTACACCCAAAAAAATAGATTTTTCGTCGAGTGTGGTCATGATTTATCATGTTTACTTCGATCAGATGATGATTTTATCTTAAATTGTTCAACATAAAATTGTTTGTTCAAAATTCTATGGTTTTATTGTCTAGTTCGGGTAATTAGTAGGCAGATTTTATACCCGGGTAATCTCATGACGGGGGGTACCCGGGTTTTAGTCCCATGCCTACATCGTACATTGTACATAATCTATGTTTTATATAATCTAAGGAAAAACTTACAGGCAACACTTAGTATACAAATATTTAATGCCTGAGAGTGCAATAGTACCAAATATATCATGAGGTCAAATTTGGACTTTTCTATTTCACGAGGCGTAGCCGAGTGAAATGGATCAGTCCACATTTGACCGAATGATATATTTTGTACTATTGCACATGCATAGGCATTCAATATTTGTTTTATATCATGATATCACACAGTTTTGTTTCATGCCGTGCAATAGTACAAACTATTGCATGGCTCAAATCACTGTAATCATGATATAAAAAAGGTTATTACCCTATAATATACAAATATTGAATGCCTGAGAGTGCAATAGTACAAAATATCTCATGAGGTCAAATTTGGACTTTTCTATTTCACGAGGCGTAGCGAGTGAAATGGATCAGTCCAAATTTGACCGTATGATATACTTTGTATTATATCACGATTGGAGTGATTTGAGCCGCGCAATAATTTTTTTCTTCATTGCACGGCATGAAACAAACCTGTGTGATATCATGATATAAAACAAATATTGAATGCCCATGCTCGTGCAATAGTACAAATATATCATTTGGTCAAATTTGGACTGATCCATTTTACTCGGCTACGCCTCGTAAAATAGAAAAGTCCAAATTTGACCTCATGCTATATTTTGTACTATTGCACTCTCAGGCATTCAATATATGTATACTATTGCACGTGCATAGGCATTCAATATTTGTTTTATATCATGATATCACACGGGTTTGATTCATGCCGTGCAATGGAAAATAATTTTTGCACGGCTCAAATCACTGCAATCATGATATAATGATGATTATAGCAATCTACTCAATATTTATCAAAAAATAAGAAAATTTCAATTTTAGATAAGCATGAAAAAGGCTAGTTAGTTAGACCAGTTCCAAGTTTTCAAAGTCACCCCAGTGTTCAAAGTCACCCCGGTTTACGGTACCACTTTTCTTTTATAACTCATCTATCAAAATGTGCATAATTTTCATCTTTTTCAGAAACAACTCCGACACCAGAAACACATACAACACCAACAGTTTGTAAGTACATTTACTCGCATGTAGGGCGGATATGCTACTGCTTAATCTATATATCTTGGAAATTAACCCTTTCGATCCTGAATTGCAATGAAGGTGTATATAGCCCATACTGAATTAATTTAGACTCAATATGAATTGGAACACGTGAGCGTTCCCATGTAAGCGCCTTTGGAAACGCTCAGGCGTTCTATCGGATCCATAGGGTTAACTCGCTGTAAACCGCATCCAGAATATTCGAGCAATCGAGCAGCTATGCAGATCTTGATTTTGAATAGGACCACATGAAATACAGACTCTCCTGGATTCCCTCTTCCAAAGAAAATGCAGTAAACCCTAATGATGTATAATATTTCATTTCTTGAGAAAACATGAAAACGAGCACAGTGACTATTGTTTTTACTTCAGATTTGCTATCAGCACAAATAATCTACCAAATACTAACTTTTTTGGATTCTTTGAAAATTTAAAATTTTGCATGAAACCCCCCTCATTTGACCTTGAACTTTTTTCTGTTGGATTTTGCAGGTAATTCAACAGCTGATTTCCAGTGTAAATCTGGGGACTGTACATGGGCCGAGTGGACTTGTGATGGTGAAGAGGATTGCGATGACGGAAGTGATGAAGTAGGGTGCGACACCTGTGAGTATATCAAGACTTGGGAGGGAGAGCACTATGTGGTGTGGTTGATGGGGTGGAGGGGGGAGGGGAGGGCTTACCGGCTGAGTGGGCTTGTGATTATGGAGAGGATAGCAATAATGGGAATGATCTCACAAACAATTGCAGTGTAGTTAGATAGGGCGAGCAAGCTGGCAAGTTGTTTAATTATATACTGGTCAAAATTTTGACTAATTCAGGCATGAGAATTTTCAGAAAATTATCTGATTTCAGATATTTTGTCATCCAAAATTATCCAAATTCACATAATTATGGGCTTGATTTAACCTTCTTAGTGTTTTTAGGTTAAATTTTACCAGGTTCAGATATATTCATGAAAAATCATTCTCATGCCTGCTAATTCTGATCAGCCGTTACCTGCCGTGATGGGCAGTCTGAACCATATTGTAAAATGCCCACATCGAGGGTACCATGCAGCGTAGGGTTAACTCTGCCCTTCCATTTTTTGTTTTTACAGGTTCTGGTCAATTCCAGCACCAGTGTACTGATGGCGAATGCCTGGATTTGTTCTACGATACCTGGCTTTGTGATGGAGAGGCGGACTGCTTTGACGCATCGGACGAGATCAACTGCGGTATGTGTTGTGTAGAGAATTTTGTTGGTTACCCAGATACACTTTTTGAATTTTATTTATGGTACAGTGCAGCAGGGCATTGTAAATACTACATTTTGATCCAAATTTCATCTGAATTAGGTCATCTGGTTCCAGAGAGATGACAATTTTCTGACCTTAAAAACAATTAAAAATGAAACAATTTTCTGCCTTAATTGCTCTTTATCTCACAATATTTCCGACTTGTGACTCATTCCAATCTTTTTTTTTTTGGTGGACAAAACCTGCTAAACTAAAGAATTTTATTCAGTTTCCCAATATTGAGTAACATTCCCTGATGTTACAGAATCTTGATGGATATGTCTTTCAATTTGATAATACATCAACCGTCTTATCTGCAATTTAAATGCAGTTTCTGAAATATTTGTTGCAATCTGACATCGTTATTTGGTGAAAATCAAGTCTTATAACGGCTATTCTCACTAAAATGACTCCACTTGAGTTGGAAAAATCCAAAAAATGAAGCTTCATAAAACGTCTTCAATTAACTTTTTCTATTAGCTAGTGTATCAACTCATTCCAGTCTATTGTGTCGTAAATAAGCTAGTGTTGAGTTTCCATTCCTAGTGGTCTGACAGTCACAAATAGGTAAAGCGGTAATGGCACATGCCTTGCTGCATTAAAGTTTGCAATTCAATTACTGAATATGGTAAACACTGAGAGTGATTATATATTTCCCATTTTTCTTCCAGTTTGTGGAGACGATGATTTTATATGCGGCAATGGAGCGTGCCTGTCTGCTGATAAAGTTTGTGACGGACACGCTGAATGCCCTGACAGCAGCGATGAACTTAACTGTACATGTAAGTGTCTAAAAATAACAATTTTATCAATTTTCTAAAAAATAAAACATCAATCAATCAATCAATGATACAAATACTTGCATAACATGCATACCCATGAAGGAGTACAGAGGGCCCATGGCCAAGCTTTAAGTAGTCTAGTAAAGTTTCTTGCCCAAGGAAACAAGGGACGAAAACAGCCCAGCCTGGGGCTCGAACCCACAATCTCTGTATTACGAGACCCTTGCTCTAACCGCTCGGCCACGCTCATATCTTCCCCCGGGGGAGAGGGGGGTGGCACTCACATATGTGGGCAGGATATATATGTCCGTTTTCAAGACCTGTCATAAGAATGAGAACTTGTCTGATAGTTATTTTTATGGTGCAATTTCTTTTATTAACTATATTTTTGGTCATAAATTCTGTCTTTGTTGAAACTCTTATAGAAAATCTTGTTTCCACAAAAACTCTTCCATCAGTATAGTGTATCAAAATGATTAATTTGCATGATTTTTACAGGTGACACAGGTAACAATTTCCAGTGCGTTCTAGGACCGTGTCTACCGTTATCAGAGAGGTGTAATGGGTTTCTGGACTGTCCTATGGGAGATCGTAGTGATGAGGACCATTGTAAGGGTGAGTCAATTATTATACAACCAATTTCCTTTAAGGCTGAGGTAGACCTTCGACTAGCATAAATGGTTTTTGTACTCTAACTCTTAAACTAATTGTATAGACAATATAAAAGTATACATTTCTAGAAGTGAATATTTACCCTGAACATATTGGTGATATCGGTTTTTGACAAAAAAATTTGATTTTGGCAAAAATGCCCAAAATCATAATTTTTGCCCCAAAATTTCTGGAAAGCCTAACTAAAATTTGCATTTGTGAAATTATGAACTTTTTTGCTTTTTGGAAGTTAGAAACAAATGTCTAGGAAAGGGTTTATCAAATTTTTAATTTTTATCATATTTTTTGAAAAATTGCCAAAAATAGATCAAAAATTGCCATTTTGTTGGCAGCGGTGGGATTTGTTTACATTTTTTGACATATTTTCGGCATTTTTTAAAAAACTAAGAAAAAAAAAATCAAAATTTTGTCTTTCCTAGACATTTGTTTCTAGATTCCAAAAAGTTCAACATTTCACCAATGCAAATTTTAGTTAGGTTTAAATTTGGGGGCAAAAAATACAGTTTTTTGCATTTTTTCCCAAAATTGTCATTTTTGGTCACAAACTGATATCATCATCATGTTCAGGGTAAAAATCTGCTCCTAAAAATGTATATTTTTATGTAGTTAATATAATTAGTTTGAGAGTTAAAGTGTAAAAAACATTTATGCCATTTGAAGTTCTACCCCAGCCTTAACTTAATTAAAAGACATGTGGTGTTGCCTGCATAAAATGTCTAATGACATTGCACCTGAATTCATATATGCAGCTACTGTACAATCATCTGTATACCTGAAATTTATTAAATATATAGAACAAATCTAAAATAAACGTTACAAAACGGCCCAACAAGTCATTTGTCACTGATAAAGCAAACTTGTTACTAAGGCCCTGCGGGGAAACCCGAAACCCCGAATTTTCCCGGACCGGACCGGACCGAAACCGGGGTCGAACGGGTCGGGAATTTTTTTGGAGCTTTTTTCGGGTTCGGTACGGTCCGGGAAAAATATTACCGGGGTCGACCGGGTCGGGGAATATTTACTCGGGGTCGGGGAAAGTTTACATTCGGTCCGGGAAATGCAAAAGCTTGTTCGGGGTAAAAATAAAATGGAGCAACAATTAATCGCTGTGTCTATAATGTCATTTTTTAACTTACACTTTCACGTCCATAGTTAATTAATCGTTCGTACTTTGCATTGGTTGCTGATCTGTCATTTGTCATACAAAAAAAAAAATCATAAAACAATTAATTTAAACGTTTTATGCCTACAGAACTATTAAAATTTGGAGGTAAAATTTTGGATTTATAATCATATAAATCTATGGGCTTCAATTTAATATCAAAAAGTGTACTACTTCAGGTTGAGCTCTTGGGGATCATTATGAATTATGATAGCTTATATCCTACGCCTTCAAGTCTATAAATATTAAT
>JXSR01S075603.1:1861-13868 GCA_000969725.1 Ophiothrix spiculata | reverse complement strand
TTACTTTGTGCCAGAATACAGTAGCAAATGTTATATGATTAATCACGCTATGGTCATGTGTTATGTACAGCGGTACAGATTCCCATACTGCACTATGTTTTTCATGTCGTAATTCCCTTATTTTATATCATACATTAGTAAATTTGGTGTCATATGAGAGAGGAATAAATATATTTTAATAAATTGAAAACTGCATGTGTTTAGCTAATTTGGTTTTTAATTGGGATTAGTAAATGTGTTAATTGATCAAAGCGGTGCAGGATGCGGAGCCGCAGGATGCGGAGCCGCAGGATGCGGAGCCGGTGATTCACATAATTGGGCGTAATTCCCACATACTTGCATAGATTTTCACAAAATTTGGACACAAGAATACCAAGGTAAATTTACATATGTGCCTTAAAAATAAATGGAATTGAAGGTGATCTTGGGTCATTTGGGGTCAAAACAAGATAGGTACAAGTGGTTGCAAAATTCGTCACCATTCCCACAAACTTGCATGAATTTTCATAAGACTTGGACACTAGGATACCCCTTTAGGGGGTTGACATGTAGCATGACGAATTTAGGGTAAAAATATTTTAAGGGGTCATCTTGGGGTCATTATTTTTTGAAAGTTTAATCACCCTAAAGAAACGATCAGATGATCAATGATAACCTAACAAGAGGTTAATTTGGAAGATACTGGATGGTAGTTGTAAATGTTGTACCTATGTAAAATAGTATTCATGTTCTTAATTGCAAATATGGCATCTGAAAAATTTCATTTTTCAAATAGTTCTTATGTTACACCCTGTATATTTTCTACACACCCTGTATATTCAAACTAACATAAGATGATTCCTTACAGTTTACCCTTTATGAATAAATATAATTGTCCTATCCTAATATGAATATTTTTAAAGTTTAAGAAGCTCAAAGTGGAAACTCCTGGTTTTGTCCATTTCCTGTGTGTTACCGAAAGGTTACCCAACTTACGACACATGACCCTATACGAACTGCTCTGAATTATACCCCGCGTGTATCCTCAAGTTGATTTAATTGACTTGTAAAATTTCGGTAACTTGACCCTAAAATTTAACCAAAACCCTATTGCTCAAAATTTGTAAACCTATTTCTAACCATACATCTAACCCAAACCCTATATCTAACCTATATAACTTACCTTAGAACCAAATTCTAACCACATTTTACGGAAAAAATGAAAGAATTTTGGCAATTTTATCGTCGGGAAAAAACAGGGATTCTTCTTATTGCAGTTGCAACACATAGAATACGCTGCATGACACCAAATGTACGCTATCTTTAATTTGATCCCTCTTAATCTAAAGAGACTATGTGATTAGATCACAGATATCTATATAACTACTACTATCTTTTTCTAAGGATTAGATGCGTAGCAGCTTCGACCATCGAACTCAAACTATTAGATATATTACAATTCCATTACCGTTTTGTTAACACATCCATCTATAAAGATTAAATTGGTGATATTAATCCTAGCCCTGGAGTACGCAATCTCGGTGATCACCTTTAGTCATTTCTTGCTTAAAGGCGCTGTGATCACCTTGGTTATAGCCATGGTTATAACATATACACAAAGTGTTTGTTCTTAAACTTTCTCTTTTGATATATTAAGGTGTCTGTTCCACGCGTACTGGTACGCGCTTGTTTTGATTTCGCAAGTACAAAAACACGCATGCGCAGTATACGCAGAATAGAGTTTTGAAGCCAAAAAATGTCACATTTTCTTATTTTTCGTGAAAAATAGGTCAATGACAACCAATTTTTATTGCTGGCTAATTCCATGATCTTGTATCACATACATGATTTTTTCAAGTTCAATTCTGACATAAAAGTAATACCTGAGTTTCAAGTGAACAAATCAAGGTCTCAGGAACTACTTTTTGTTTCCATAAAGCAAATAGAACTTATTTTATGACTGGTTGTATGTTGCCTTAGTCACATTTTACCCTCACATTTGCACCAAAAAGTAATTTGGTACTGAAACAGAGAAAAACATCTGAGATTTTTCCTCATTAGTGTATACGAAGCCTCAGTGTCTGTGCTCTATATTACATGTTTTAGTAATAAATGTTAATCATAGCCGAGTAGTGTGTTGTTAGAATTTTCCGTTTTCAGATGTCACGCCTGTCACGAAAACCATGAAAAGTTTTTGCTGTGTTTTATTAAAAGGTTATGTTTCGGTGAAACATCAATATCTATCTTCTATCATGGAGTCTTCATCGGCAAAGCAATATACAAACATTCAGTGATTGCTTATTTCTCCACTATTACATCTCAAAATCGGTCACGCCTGTCACGAAGTCGAAATCCCGGAAATGTTTAAGTCGTCATTTGAAAAAAATGTGCATGCTTTAAGACTCAAACTAAAGAGACATGTTAGAATCATCATTTCGCTTCTTAATTAGCAAAAAACCGACGAAAATCTGTTGTTTAGAACTTTTATAGCAAAATTTTGCTTTTTGGTGGCCATTTTTGCCATCATGCAATTTTGCCTGATTTTCCAATCCGATAGTGCTTTATGACGACATAATTGCGTAACGCCTTGGCTGATTTTGATGATCTTGGTATCGTTGATAGGGAATGATCATACCTATCTATTAATAGCAAAAGCAAATTCATAGGAGGTTCCATTCTAAAATATTACGGTGGTTGCAACAACCCTCCGGAGGACGTGTTACAAAAATAGCTCAGGAGGACAAGGGTTAAAGATTAGACTTGCATAAGACAGTATTAAAAACTGTTGAAAATAAATCATATTCATAAATAAAGAAGTTATAACAACAGATTCATTGCTAAAATCAAGTTTTACTAAGTGTGCACAAATGTCACGCCTGTCACGTCAAGTTAAGAGCTACAGCTCCAAAAGTGAAATGTTTACTGATGGGTTCCCCCAAGGAGATATACTGCAACATAAACAGGAATCAAATCTCTCGTGGGAAAGAGATAGAATTCAGCATTAAAGACCAATATAGTTTAACAGTTAAACTGAGCTGGTTACAGGAGAACACATCAAGGGTTAATTAGTGTTGACAAGTATTATAAACATAGCAAATACACACCACAGGAGTTCTTGAACATAAATGTTAACTATGTTTCACAAAATTTGTCCTTGCTAAATCTTTAAAACCACATGACTCTAATCCTAACTCAAATCAAGCCACTGGGTACTCCTTGATATTTTCCAGATTTTTTCATTGGCCTTTAAACCAAATTTTTGAAAAGGCAGTGTCAGTTTAGGTCACGTCTGTCACGCACACTTTGTGTCCCCATTTTAAAGACAGTGATTGACTTAGATTAAAATTTTCACTTTTTGCATCCAATATGGAATGTTTACTATATACAACATATAGGGATGTTTCCTTATTATTGCCTGTAGATAAAATTTACCAGCTATTCTTAGACAAAAACGTTCATGCAAAAGTCACGCCTGTCACGATGGAATTGGCTTCCTTTATTTGAAAGAACATACTTGTGCGCAAAAAATGACAAAAAATTTCGGGGGAAAATTTTGAATCAACACTAAATAATGTCAGTATTGCCACATTTCCCATAGACCCCTGTACTAATTTTCCCCAAAAAAACTCCAAAAATTTTGTTTTTAAACCGACTCGCATGTAAAAACGAGTCCGATGACCCCCAATTATTCATACAGAATTTTACTAGAAAGTTTCGGGCAGATCTATCATGGACCAGACACCTTAATAATAATAAGAGTGACCACGTCATCCGATTAATTAGATAGCTTAATTTGTTTTTCATTATGCTTCAGAAATAAACCAAAATGACAACATCTGTTCAAACAACAGCGTACCCACAGCAGAACTATCCGCCTCAACCAAACCCGGCACCCAATCAGTCAATCCCATACACCAGATTCCAAGGGGCTCCGCTACAACAGAATGCCGCACCGTATCCGCCATCCTCGTACCCGCCTCAGCCTGGTGCAACTGTAATCCAGGTTCCTGCAACAACCACTGCAACGACTAGTGGCAGCTCAAAGTAAGTTATATGATGGCATACAAAGCAAATCTCCTGTCACGTTTTAACGTTGTAAAATGCAACAAAAATTTGACATGTAACAATTTGGTTATTTTTTGCACTGAAGTTTATGGCTAATTCCATGATCTTGTATCACATACATGAATTTTTCAAGTTCAATTCTGACATAAAAGTAATACCTGAGTTGAAAGTAAACAAGTCAAGGTCTCAGGAACTACTTTTGTTTTTTCCATAAAGTAAATAGAACTTATTTTATGACTGGTATAAGTTGGATGTTGCCTTAGTAACATTTTACCCTCAAATTTGCACCAAAAAGTGATTTAGTCATGAAACAGAGAAACACATCTGAGGCTTTTCCTTATTAGTGTATAAGAAGACCCAGTCTCTGTGCTCTAAAGTACAATCGCGTTTTAGTAATAATTGTTAATCATAGCCGAGTAGTGTGTTGTTGGAATTTGCCGTTTTCAGATGTCACGCCTGTCACGAAAAACATGAAAAGTTTTTGCTGTGTTTTATTAAAAGGTCATGTTTTGGTGAAACATCAATATCTATCTTCTATCATGGAGTCTACATCTGCAAAGCAATAAACAAACATTCAGTGATTGCTTATTTCTCCACTATTACATCTCAAAATCGGTCACGCCTGTCACGAAGTCGAAATCCCGGAAATGTTTAAGTCGCCATTTTGAAAAAAATGTGCATGCTAT
Organism: Ophiothrix spiculata; assembly: GCA_000969725.1. Taxonomy (NCBI): domain Eukaryota; kingdom Metazoa; phylum Echinodermata; class Ophiuroidea; order Amphilepidida; family Ophiotrichidae; genus Ophiothrix; species Ophiothrix spiculata. Next base: position 9,138 of record JXSR01S075603.1, on the reverse strand, counting down.
AAAATTCAAACTTAAAAGACATGTTAGAATCATCATTTCCTGTCTTAATTAGCAAAAAAAACGACGAAAACCTGTTATTTAGAACTTTTGTAGCAAAATTTTGCTTTTTGGTGGCCATTTTGCAATTTTGCCTGATTTTCCAATCCGAAAGTGCTTTATGACGCCATAATTACGTAACGCCTCGGCCGATTTTGATGATCTTGGTATCGTTGGAAAGGGGAAGATCATACCTATCTATTATTAGCAAAACCAAGTTCATAGGAGGTTCCGTTCTAAAATATTAGGGTGGTTGCAACAACCCTTCGGAGGACGTGTTGCAAAAATAGCTCAGGAGGACAAGGGTTAAAGCTCAAAAATAGATTAGACTTGCATAATACAGTATCAAAACTGTTGAAAATAAATCATAATCATAAATAAAGACGTTATTAAACAACAGATCCATTGCTAAAATCAAGTTTTACTAGGTGTGCACAAATGTCACGCCTGTCACGTCACGCCTGTCACGAAATGATTTAGCCTGTATTCTCCAAGTTAAGAGCTACAGCTCCAAAAGTGAAATGTTTCCTGATTGGTTTCCCAAAGGAGTTATACTGCAACATAAACAGGAATCAAATCTCCCGTGGGAAAGAGATAGAATTCAGCATTAAAACATATAATTGAAAATGCAGTGTCAGTTTGGGTCACGCCTGTCACGGACACTTTGTGTTCCCATTGTGAAGACAGCGATTGAGTTAGAATAAATGTTTCACTTTTTGCATCCAATATCGAATGTTTGCTATAACATATAGGAATATTTCCGTGGTATCGCCTTTAGTTAAAATTTACCAGCTATTCTGAGAAAAAAAGGTTCATGCAATGGTCACGCCTGTCACGCTGGAATTCGCCTTATGTAAAAAATACGTAAAATATAAATAAAACAAATGTGCTTCATTTTGTGTTGTTGATACATTAGTGTTGCTTGTTTTTCAACTGATCAGAAAAACATGAAGGGAGAAACTAGATGTGACTGTGTCACTGCAGTGACACGGACCCTGCCGCTTTTTTTCCTTGCGAGGTGACTTCAGTCTAAACTATGTTTGAATAATTTGTCATCATAACCTTTGAAATTGGACAAAGTTGAAAATTTGACAAAAATTGACATTTTTCGTGACCTTTTACCCCTAAGAAAAGGTCGGCCGATTAGGTCATCATTAACATTCTTGATTGCTGGTTGAGGACGAACAATTTGACACCTTCAACTTTGAAATCGGTCCAAGTTGAGAATTTGATCTTTATCATGACCTTTTACCCCTAAAGAAAGGTCGGACGATATGGTCACCATTAACACTTTTGATGGCTGGTCAAAGACAAACAGTTTGACACCTTAAAGATTGAAATCGGATAATGTTTAAAATGTGATCTTTCTTTTGACCTTCGACCCCCAAAGAAAAGTAGGACGATGGGGTCACTATTGACACTTGTGATTGCTGGTCCAAGACGAACAATTTGACATCTTAAATGATGAAACAAAGTTGAAAATTTGACCTTTCCTTTGAACTTTGACCCCCAAGGAAAGGTCCGACAATGGGGTCACCATTAACAATTTTGATCGCTGGTCCAAAACGAACAATTTGACACCTCAACCTTTGAAATCGGACAAAGTTGAAAATTTAATCTTTCATTTGACCTTTGACCCCAGGGAAAGGACAGACAACAGGGTCACCATTGACACTTTTGATGGCATGTCCAAGACGAACAATTTGACAACAAAAAAGTTGAAATCAGACAAACTTGAAAATTTGACCTTTCATTTGACCTTAGACCCCCAAAGGAAAGGTCTGAAGATGGGGTCACTATTGACAATTTTGATCGTTGGTCCAAGACGAACAATTTGACACCTTAACCTTTGAAATCGGACAAGGTTGAAAATTTGACCTTTGACCCCCAAACAAAGGTCAGGTGATGGGGTCACCATTGACAATTTTGACAATTTTTCCTCATCATCCTTCGACTTCCGTCGAGATCCATGACACACATCTTTGCCAACTATATTTATCACACATTGCACTTCGAAGTTCATTGAAGTTCAAGCCAGTATCTCTACATATGGTATCAGGGTACGTTAAAGGTCTACAGCCTCTGTTTGGACATGGCAATCTCCAAAGAAGGATGTCCGATATGATTTGGTCCTTGGCTCGAAAGCAGTTACCAGCAAACTGGGCTCTCCTCTGTGCCACGGTTGTGGAGATAGGGGGTATATCACCATAAATCTGATGCTTTGTTGGATGTTATTTCCAGGACAGATTTTGGACACGCATTAGTAGCCTGGTGTAGGTACCATCTAAGCGGTCTTGAAGCTCTTTCTTCAAAGTCCATGTTTCTGCGCCGTAAAGTAAGATGCTTTCAACACAGGCCCTGAAGAAGTCAATCTTGGTTGCCCTGGTAATATCAGACTTCCATATAACATCAAGCTTGTTACAGGCAATCCATGCTTGTCCCTTTCTTGTCAAGAAGTCCTTTTTGCTATCAAATACATATGACCCAAGGTATTTAAAATCATCTACTTCCTTGATGGCAGTTCCATTCATTGAGTGGATAGGAGGAGGATCAGAAGGTTCATTGAGGATCAGGCATTCTGTCTTCTTTGCATTGAGCATTAGTCCTACCTAGCCGCCGATTCTTCAAATGCAATCAGCAGATCTTGAGCAGATGATATAAGTTCCGCAGTCAGTGCGACATCGTCTGCATACTCTAAGTCTGTCAAATACTTTAGACTTTGACGTCCAGATCTTCTGCCAATTGTGAGGCCTTTATCACTCATGGTGTCAGCCGACTGGCGCAATACATAGTCGACCACAATAACAACTAGAACTGAACTGTCCCTGAAGTGACAGAGACCCTGCCAATTTCCATTTTTATGTGTGGAATAAATATGTCACCTTGTACTTGGAAATCAATTTGAAAATTAGGCCCCAGGAAAAGGTCGGATGACGGAGTCACCATTGACACTTTAAACGCTGGTTTAAGACAAACAATTTGGCACCTTAACTTTTGAAATCGGAGAAAATTGAGAATTTGACCTTTCTTTTGACCTTTGACCCCCAAGGAATGGTCGGGCGATGAGGTCACCATTGACACTTTTGATCGTTGGTCCAGGATGAATAATTTGACACCTTAAACGTTGAAATCGGACAAAGTTGAAAATTTGACATTTCCATTGACCTTTCTTTTGACCTTTGACCCCTAAGGAAGGGTCGGACAATGGGGTCAATATGGACACTTTTGATCGCTGTTCCAAGGCGAACAATTTGACACCTTAATCTTTGAAATCGGACAAAGTTGAGAATTTGACCTTTCTTTTGACCTTTGACACACAAGGAATGGTCGGGCGATGAGGTCACCATTGACACTTTTGATTGTTGGTCCAAGACGAACAATTTGACACCTCAAACGTTGAAATCGGACAAACTTGAAAATTTGACCTTTTTTATTTGACCCCTGTGACCCCATTTGACCCCACACATTTTTGCCACCCCATAACTTTTGTGGACAATGTCAAGAGGTATCTCTTTTTTTCCATGGTTTCATGTCCCCAAATGTCATCACCATAGCATGTAATGTACGTGAGTTGAAACTTTTTTCGTGAAAATCAAGTTTTTGACCCCGTGACCCCTACGTGACCTTTGAGGGGTCAGGTGACATAAATGGGAGGTGACCCTGGTCCCTTCACCCAAGTTTGATGAAAATCTATCATTGTATGCCAGAGTTATGAGACATCAAAGTGTTGCCAGAAGAAAGAAAGAAAGAAGCAAGAAACATGTGAAAAACAATACCCTGCCAAAGCCTTTGGCAGGGTAAAAAGGAAAGGAGCAAGAGTGTCCCCTTAAAGAATTCCTGCTGTTGTAATAAATTCCTCAGTTGGACCATCCATGCTCTGCACAAAACTTGTTGGGTTGTCATACATTGTAGCAATGGCACTCACAATCTCCTCAGGGATAACATAGTTAAGTAAAATATGCATCATTGCCTTCCGGTTTACACTATCAAGGGCCTTTGAGAAGTCTACAAAGACTATGGATGCGTTTCTCTTTGAGATTCTCAATTATTCGATGATTCTTCTTAAAGCAAGAATCTGTGGTAGGGTAGATCTATTCCTACGAAATCCATTTTGGTTCCTACGAAGAATGGGATCAATGTATGGTGTTATACGATTAAGAAGAAGCGAGTTGTAGACTTTCCCCGCAATTGCAGATAGACTGATGCCTCTGTAGTTTCCGGGCTGCTGTAGATCACCTTTCATTGGAAGTGGTGTGATGCATGAGGTGGAGAATAGGTGTCATCAAGAGCTTCTTTGGCTTCTTCAACCCTGGCTTTAGACCCTCTGGTAGGGCGGATGGTGTGTGCTTCAGAGGCTTTCTTCAAATGGTCCCTTGCATTTGACACTGCCGCACTGTTCGATATGAGATGTGACTTCTGCTTCTTTCTTGGCAGACTTTCGAGTGCTATTTCTTTGGTCGCAGATGCTAAGAGATCGTATTTAGCACTGATATTATTCGGGTCCTCCATCTCATCAATTAATGAGGAGAACTTATTGTGAACAGAGAGTGTGTATACCTCACATAGCTTGGTGTCTGCTACAACCTTTCTCCAGTCCACCTGTTTCATGAGATCTTTCCTTGGAACTTTGCTTTGCCTATAGCTGATCTGGCAATTGCATGTCACAATTCGGTGGTCAGATCCAACACTTCCAAATGATGAATAAGCTCTGCAGTTCTTAATGCTATTCTGCCATTTCCTTCTTACTAGGACATAGTCAAGCTGTGCTCGGTGTCCGGAGGGATACATGTGTGTCCACAGCCGACCTGGACGAAGTTGGAATTTGATGTTGGCAGCAAGAAGACTATGTTGCTCCAGAAAGTCCACAAGGTGTTTACCATTTTTGTTGCTTTGTTTATGGAATGAGAAGGTTGCCTTGTCTTGACCAAGTTTGGCATTGAAGTCTCCTCCAATGAAGAGCAAGTTATGTGCGAGTAGAAGCTAACTACATCCGGGTCATTCATCTCTACATTTGTGGGACTATAGCTACTAATGATGGTTGTAGCGGGATTGCCAATCAATGTTATGACTATGATGCGCTCACTGATCTTGACAATGCTGTGGCAAGCTTTTAGTGTTCTTTGGGATAGAAGAAGACCAACTCCTCTGATGGTGGCATTGATGCTGTTCTTCTCTGAGGTATCGATCTTCTCTTGGAGTAACACTTCAGGGTGATGTATTCTGTGTTCTTGCAAGCAGATGATGTCAATATTGAAATGCTGAGCATGGTGAACAAGTTCTTCTTTTCTGGCTTGAGAACTGATAGTTCTAACATTAAATGTGCTAATCCTTCCATTTGGCTTTGAGACTAACCCGTCATGCTTTATGAAAACATCCATAGTCGACTTGGAGGATCTGGAATAGGCAGGGGCTTTAACCCTGGTGCTAGTAAGTTGTGCTGTCATGATATCTTGTCGTTGGCTGTAATGGTTCTGAGGTCACCACTCCTTCAGCCATATAGAAAAAGAGTCAACATTTGGTCCAGTTGCCACCCATACTGAATCATATGGGGATACGCCTTTGCCGCCACTGTGGAGATTTGTGTGTATGTACCCCACAGAGGCACCGGTGATGTCTTGGTTTTTCCCAGGCTCATGCGCATCTAAACCCTACCAGCAGGAGATGAAGCTAAACCTAGGCAACTGGATGTTGAGAAAAATAAGAACTAGTAAAGAGGGAAAGTGAGCTATGGGTGGTAAAGACAATTTTTATCGTTGGTCCAAGACGAACAATTTGACACGTCAACCTTTGAAATCGGACAAAGTTGAAAATTTGACCTTTCATTTGACCTTTAACCCCCAGGGAAAGGTGACACTTTTGATCGCTGGTCCAAGACGAACAAAACCCATCGTTAGCTACGACCACCTCTTTACCCCACGCAACGTTAACAAACGGTTCGATTTCTCTAATGCATATTCATATACCTTACGATGCGGTGAACACTTACGAAGGGTTTTCACGTCTTTGTGAAACCTAGTTGCAGTTACGAGCTTCGTTAGCTACGATGCGTCGTAATGTTAGCGAAATCGACCCCCGAACCTTTGAAATCGGACAAAGTTGAAAACCTTCCTTTTGACCTTTGACCCCCAGGGAAAGGTTGGACGAAGTGGTCACCATTGACACTTTTGATGGCTGGTCCAAGATGAACAATTTGAGACCTTAATCTTTGAAATCGTACAAAGTTGAAAATTTGACCTTTCTTTTGACCTTTGACCCCCAGGGAAAGGTCGGACGATGGGGTCGCCATTAATACTTTTGAACGCTGGTCCAAGACGAACAATTTGACACCTTAACCTTTAAATCCTTAATCCGCACCGCAAACGCATAAAAGGAACTTAGCTTAAGGGTGAAAACGAAAGGGCGAAATTGTGTTTGCTCTCAACTCGGTGAAGTTATTTTATGTTGATATACTCGTCATTTTGACGTCACGACCAAATGTTTGGTAGCGAAAATTTTGTTTGGAGGCCGACTGTTTACTGTCAATTGCGTTGCAACTGTCTTAGTCCGTCATAACCACGAGCAAATTAAGCGAAGCATGCCTACGGCCATTGAGGTAGAAGATTAGTCCTTCCTGGTCTGCACGACATTGATAATATCTGTTATTCAAACAGAATTAAATTATTTTGTTTTCTTTGTCAAGGTACAATAAGAGAGCTGGTGTCGTTACAGGAGTATTGCAGCTTATTGCGTCTGGTATCCTTGTGTCACTTGGAATCGCCATGATAACTATGTCACGTGCTGTATTCTATGTAGGGTGGAATATTTGGGGAAGTATCTGTGTAAGTTTTAATAGTTTTAAAAATAATAATAACAATATTAATCTTTTTATTTACTCGCGGTAAAAATTTGTTCTATAGCCTACAACATGTAAAATTAAAATTTGCGATCATTGGTCTTCCACAAGGCCATGATATTATTAAAACCCAACATATAATTTAAAAATGAATTGAATAAAATTGAATCCTACGATTGAGACAAGACAAGTCATTTAAATTTACAGGACTGGCAGTAAGAAAGCACATAGGCCTAAACATATTCCCATTATGGTGCAGGATTGTGTCCTATCTAAAATATCTTCTGGACTATCTTAAATATCGTTGATATTATCTCTTTTTAATATCTTTCAAATACAGTATCTAAAATATCGGAATTTAGATACCAAACGTAGCAAATTAAGATAGTTTAGATATTTTACATACAAT
>JXSR01S075602.1:20770-39148 GCA_000969725.1 Ophiothrix spiculata | reverse complement strand
TAATATGAAAGAAACTATCATTTTAATGCAAATTACTAATTATAAACTTATACGATTAACTTCTGTTGATAAGCTGTGTATATTATAGCAATTTCAAACTCATTTGAGTTGTCTAATAGCATATGAGAGGTAATTCATAAGAGAGAGTAACAAACTATACTCCATCCATACATCTTGAAGTACAAGCTAAGGACGGCTCATGCGCTGCCAGTTTGGTTGGCGTGTCAAGCATCGCCACTTGTTGTCACACAATTTGGAATGTGTTTGACTGTGCAGACCAAAGAAATTGAAAAGGAGATGTTATGCTCACTGTCATCTAGTTGTCGTTCATGGAGTAAAATGATTGTACCCAAATTAGACCTGTTCGCTTGGTAAATTGTGTAAATCTTCACTTTATTTCAAACCTACACCATGTCTGCGTTGTTTGCAACTTGCTCTAAGAATCTCTCTAAGAATCTTGATGTGTGGCATGTGCAGCCATCAAAGATCTAATCCAAGATGGCCGCCATCCCATAAGATTTACACGATGGCCAAATCAAAATGGCAGCTAGCACCGCTTCTCCTTTATAAGTTCTTTGGTAGATGCACATTTTGAAAACATTAATGCACATGTGCTGCTTAATTTACTATGTATCTCAAAAGTTGATGAACTATAGTGATAATTGCATATCAAATATGTACATATATGCCTACAGAAATATTCAGAGTATAGTGTCAAGAATCAGACCTCAGATATTCCAGATTGTATTGCATTCCACTTGTATATCAGTCCTTGAAAGGCACATCATCAATATTACTTGGTTTTCTTTGCTATGCTTTAAATGCAAAGTACTGTTGCTATTTATTACATGGCAGATTCTCAAACACAAAATGCACCACCTGAACTAATATTTCAAAATACACTGATTATAACTGCCCATAGCACATGGCAACTATCACTGGTGCATGTTAAAATATTAGTTTGAGTGATGTAACGGTAATAGCTGCCCCATGCATGTTTTTAGCCAATAACAAATACATTAAGAGTAAATGAAATATAACACACAATGATATCTAGGGACTGTCTTTTAAAACTTTAATTGAGCTTTAAATCTCACAAGTTCATAATACTAAGAGGGTGACCATAAGACTACGATGCAAGACCAACACATTGGATTGTATTTACTTCAATCCATTGAGCTACATGACCCAGGTTTTATAATCGGTGAGTCACCCAATAATATGGTGAGTGGTCATGATCAAATCATCTATGCTTACAATCTACGTGCTTAATCATCACCTCTCACATAACGCAAATTATTACCGTGAATAAATATGAGTTGTGGTCACAAGGGATTTTATTACATGGCCAACTGAATGATTGAAAGTCTATCTGTTTTGGATTCAACCTCATTGTAATGAATATGGATGACAGTCGCATTTGCTAGAGTAAGCAAATAACTGGAGCTTTTTGTGTGACCCGGTTCTTAGTGTGGTTTTGGGTATAATCACATTAATGCCTGATGAGACCCTATCCTTAGTGTGGTTTTGGGTGACAACACACTAATACCTGATGTGACCCCATCCTTGGTGTGGTTGTGGGTATGATCACACTAATGCCTGAACAAAGACGGTCCCTGGATAACTTCAGGAAAAAATAAGGTGCTTTAAAAGGAGGTCCCTGCATGCAGCTTTATGTGAAAAAGTTGCAGTGATTCTTTTGGTTATTCAGCATGTCTACACAGTCAATATACAAAGCTAGCTTGTGTTTCAATATGTGACCATCTATCATAAACCTTAAGTAAAGTGGGCATATATTTCATTTTGTCAGCTATACTAGTGCAAAAATGCATGTTGTATTCTGACAAAATTGTGATTTTTGCAGATTTGAAATGTTATGTTTGTCTTTCATAAGTTCAAATATCTTAATTAACTCTTTCGCTCTGTGTTCTTTTATGAATCAGGAAAAAACCAATCTGACCGGGCCGACTTTACTGTAGGTTTGGAGTGTATAGTCACGTATTCTAAAAACCCACACTTCCTGATGATTTACTGAAGCAACATATAGTGGAACCTCTTTAACACAAAATCTCATACCCCCCAAACCCTAAAAACACAAACCAAATTTTCAAGTCCCTGACAATGAATTTGTATGTAATTAATAATGGATAACACAAAGTCCTGATAACACAAACTAAAATGTGTGGCCTACAGATGTTGTGTTAAAGAGGTTCCCCTGGAGTAAACATACAAAACTAATTCATACAAAAGGTCTACGTCACTCATGTTCTTCAGCAATCAAAAACCGCTCACAATATTACCATGATCATGACTATGCTACTCTCCCTGTTCTACGAGCACACAACACCCTCCACCCAGACTAAAGTTATTCCCCTTCTCAGATAAGGAATGCATCTCACTATTGCTCTTTGAAGACAACCCAACATACCATAAACATGATGAAAAACTACCAGAAAAATTACCAATAGTTGAATTGGCTGGTGGATGGCCTATCCAGAGATAATGTCCACTTTCAAAACTAAACGTTTTTGTAACTTTACAAATGGTTTTGAAACAGACTTGAGGCCAACTACAATTATTGTTTGTTGCAGTATATTAGAAATGTAAGCTCATGCAGGTGACTACTGTTAAGGGCTACCACCTAGGCACTAAATCCACAAACTTATGAAGCAAGTACTACTTCAATATAAAGAACCTTTAAGATATACTACTGTGGCTGCTAAATAATTCTGTTTCTCATACTTTCAGTGCAGCTAAATAAACAAATTCATTCAAAAACATTAACAGGAAAAACATTGGTGATATTCTTTGGGGAGTTTTGGCTTATAAGAAATTAACATTTTTTTCTGTTTGGCTTTAGAAATTAGGTAGATAATAAGATCTGCTACAAATTTTACTTGTTATATCATATAGTTCTCGATGATTATTTGCTTGGGGCATAAAAAACTAAATTGCCTCATAGCTCATAAGTTGTGTAAAGCCGTTGGTCCCCTCTGCAAACGCTTCATCTTAAGCGCTGCATACATGGTAGCTAAGATACTCTTAGTACTAAAAAATAAAGGATCTGATCATATGTCTTCTGGTATATACTTCTACTCTAGTATTTCTATAATAAATCTAAAAGAAAAACTACATTTTTCTAAATTTATCTACAAAGCAAAGAATTGAATCTCCATTTAAAGGGAGATGAAAAAATAGTACTTGAAGAAATATTTACATACACATTGATTTCATATTCAAAATAGTAACCCCTTATTATTTCAATTCCGCAAGGAACAATTTTGGACCTGAGCTGCAACATTGAGATCAGTATATTGTGTTTTACATCAAAAAGGAATGTTGATTTTTGTTGCCGTAATACTTCAATTTTTGTTTCTTTGGGAATATAAAAAGTACACTTTACAATTCTTCTGCAAGGTTAGTGTATTTCAAAAAAAATTCTCATAAAGGAACTCAAGATGACAGCCGTTGATATACGTACGGGAAGACTATAAGGAATACTACATTGTCATGTGAGTACAAGAAAGTTGTTAGTGGCATAGCTGTCATTTTTTCATAACTTTGTATAACTGTTCTGGAGCTCCTCTTAGAATGTGATATTTCCAATTTTTATTGCTTTGAGCCTTTGTATTACCCTCCTTATGCTCACCTAAACAGCCTCAGGAGAGCCATTTAGTGCTCACCTAAACAGCTTCTGGAGAGCTGTTTAGTGCTCACTAAAGCTTCAGCAGAGCTGTTTAGTGCTCACCTGGAAATTTCAAACAAATGAGCTTCAGGTGAGCAATTTGAATCTCCTCTTAGAATGTGACATTACGACTTCCTTGCATTCACATGTCAATATAATAGCGGCTACAATGCTTCCAAGTGTGACTACCTATAGGCAAAGTAAACAGTTATTGGACAATGTAAACAATAAACAGAGTAGGGATTGCATTGACAAACAATGGGCCCTGCACTCTGGATTTTTGTTTACACTATCCAATAAATTTTTGTCTGGCCTAAATCAAAATTTCTTCAACTATTTATAGGTCCAGACACAATCTGAAAAAAAAATGTCAACTATTGTTTCAAATAAATTTCCGCACTTGAACTGACAATCTGAACATAGCCAATGCCTATTCACAAGATGCGACAAGCACAAGACATAGGAATCTACGCAACGCTGTTTCAAATCAGTAATCCACAGTGCTGCGACATCGCATGCACCGGGAAAGTGTTATGTATTTGAGTTAATGCACACGCAATTCTGGTATGCAAGGCTCTGAATTTTCATTTCCAAAATTTATTTGAAACAACAACAACATCTATGGGTAGAGGTGATTGGAAGTTGAGTGCACTTCTCAATACCATGTGCTTGGGCAAGTTATTTATACACTGGATAGTGAAAACAGAAATCCAGACTACAGGGCTTCATTGTTTGCAATGCAACCCTTAGCATGGACTTTTGTTTACATTGTCCAATAAATTTGATTACATTATTGAGAATTTTGACATGTTTGATCATTATTTAAAATATAAGTCTAACTAAAATTGCTGTTATCTAAAATTGTTAAATGAATGCAAGCATATCATCAGTGCAATAACTGTCAAATTTCATAAATTGCATTACTCACTGGATACACTGTGTGCACCCTTGAGTCTGTATCGCTTGAAACAATTCTTCAGGTGACGACAGAACCATTTCAACATCCACTGGCATAAAAGGGGACAATTTTTTAGGTTTTTATTGCATCCTAGTGCCAAAGGTAAGGCGGTGTCACACATCACAAAACGTATGAATAACGTACTAATAACGAACACTGGATTTGTCATTGAAATACATGTAATATCGATTACCAAACAAGTTCGTTATTAGTACGTTATTAGTACGGTACGGTGATGTGTGACACCGCCTTAAAACATAAATATAATGTGGCAGTCATTGCACATCTAATTAATGAATTTCTTGCACTAACATGTGATGAGAAATTATTTGGCACAATACGTTTACAAATACAGTTTGTAACATGACATTCCTTGATATTATTATTGCTACCAATTTTTTACCATACTTCACCAACCTGTCATTCCATAACCAGCAGGATAGTTCAGCACAATCCTGACCAACAATCCAAACAGACAAACCCCATTTCATGATCAAAAACCTGCTTCATGTTCCAATATGATGCAGCTTAAAAACTATATTATTTTTTATAGGCAAAACAAAAATTTACTGGCCAGTGAAAACAAATATCCAGAGTTCAGGGCCCCATTGTTTATAATGTGACCCTTGACCTGCATTTCTGTTTTACATTGTCCAATCAATTTGTGTTAGCCTATATAGTGTACAACTCCACATCTTTAATTCAAATTTTATATCATCACACCTTCACATACTTCAAAATAATGATTGTTCACTTTGTCGCGTTGACTACATGAAAGTCATACCTGAAATGGCTACCAGATGTATGTATATTTAACATCTTGTTACTACAACGGAAAAATAAGACTAAAAATTAAACATTTATTTGTCGGTGGCTCCTAATATAGATCTTCGGGTGATATCAAACCATTTCAGGAACCTAAGGCTGGGCGCTATATAATAAAAAAGATGTACCAGTAATACAAATTTATGGAAAATGGCAGCTATTTCACTAATGACTTTCTTAAATTCAAATAAGTACTTCTGCTATACTTGCCAAGATAGAAAACAATTTCATCACTTTTTGCCTGTGAAGATGATAATAAATATCCAACCCCACAATAACAAAGAGTAGAGATTAAATGGACAGCTGATGCATTCGATGTCCAAAACTGTCCATTGCTCTTCCGAAGCCAATGTGTCCTCCATTGCTGAAAAGGTATCAACAAATCTTCTTCATAGCCAGTCTGTTACCTTGTAAGTATTAAAGAATACTTAAAACTATGAGTTTTGAGTACTATCTTTTTTTGTACTGTAACCCTACTGTTTGTATTAGTCATTGGATGGTCTTCGCGTACTATGTGTGAAATTAGCATTTTGAAAACAAGCCAATTCATTTTAATATTTTGAATCCACAAGCCTAATGGTGAAGCACCAAGTGTTGGATGAAATATTGCTGTAGTCAAATAGGTGTCACAACTGAGGAGCTGCATGGATGGTTATGTGCAAGAAATGAAGGTCTTATTTATTTAAAATGGTAATGAAGATGAAAAGTTACCTTTACCTAAAGAAAAGCTGATGAGCTGCTAATTTTCTAACTACTATGAATTTTTCAAAGAGAGCCAATAATAAAATAATGCCTGATTCTGAGTCTAACAAGCACATATCCCCACAATGACCAATGGGGTGATAAGTTCCATAAAACCCATGGTATGGATCATCTGATTCAGATTCAGATTCATTTATTCCTCTTAACTGAATACCACAATAGCTGCCAAAGATTGCAGATATCCATTTCTTGCACAAAACCTCACAATTATGTTTAACTTACAACTACAAAAATGAGTAGGATAAAAGGGCTATAGTACGTATCTCTTACTTGAAACAGTAGAATTCACAATCTGATATGTGTTGATCTTATGCTCATTGTTTACATTTGTGTCATTCTTTTAAAGTGCACTGAAACATTTTGCTTTTCTGCATATTTTAATGAATGACGAAAATATTGGTCATGTGTAAAAGATTGTCTTAACCAGTCTCTGTAACAGATTGACTTTCCTACTGTCTCATCAAGACAAAAGCACCATATAATAGGGGATTGTACACTACTTAGAAATGATCTCACATGAATGGGAGAAAGCTGTATCAGCAATAATAGCTGCCATATGCGATATTAATTTAAATCCTTCAAATTTACATATGTTAATCACTCCCAAAATGATTCTTCAGGTGTAATGATTCTTGATTTAACACCTTTACCTGATTCTTCAGATGACACTGTCACCTGATTTGTCAGTTGACACTCTCACCTGATTCTTCAGGTGACACTGAAGAACTACTTCTGGAGCCACTGACCCAAGACAAAACATTACCAAAATCACAATGCAAATTTATGACACATGGCAGCTATTGTACTTATGGCTTTCTTGCACTCACATGATGATTTGTGCATAGTGGCCAAGTCTGCATTCCTCAGCTTAAAGTTGTTCCTATCAAAAGATCGTTTTTGTTGATGAGATAAATCCTAAGTAAACTCAACCTTGCAGAACTATTCCGAATGATCAACCCAGGTTTTCCATGCAAGATCAAAGGTCATTTGTATCAGTTTCCCCTTTGACCTTGCCAATCGCAATCTCATTCATCATCTAGAAAAATCTCCTCTTGGAAATCGCTTTCTTTGAGTTCACTCTCATCTTCGACGGAATTATCTGACGGTAGGTCCTCTTTGGTTATGATATCGTCGGGATTGTAGCGTGGCAACGTGATTTGTTCGGGATACAGCCATGGTTTGAAGTTTGGCTGGTTCTCTTTCTTCTTCTTCCACCCTGGATATCTATTGCATGCCTTGTGTAATCTGTGCATCAACTGAGAATAAGAAGTAACAAAAAAGAATTGTTAGTGGAAGGGATGGATGAAGGACTGAAGCTTTGAGTTAAAATTCTTTGCTAAAGTCAAAATATCCTTTAAAAGTGCAATTCATGATTCCGTTGTGACAAAGACCTAATCTCTTTTCTATCTATATAAAACAAAGTGTACTAATAAATGATAATAATATGAATGGTTTGGGGTTTGTAACATACACTAGTCAATTAAGGATTCTTTCCTAATTAAAACTTAATATCCATAACTGCTACCTTGAGGATGAAAAGTTGATCATGAATTGCCCCTTTAATTATTAGTGGTAAGGTTTAAGCCCAGGGGTTTTAAAGGATAGTAAGTTTTCGAATGAAAATTCTTTAAGACTTTGCTCAACTCAAAATATCAGGCCCTTTAATTATATTCAGTTTACAACTTACATGTATTTGCAATGAACTCAAATGTGAATTTTATTACTTTGAAAAATGGCATTAATGACTCTTAATCATTCTTTAGGAGAGTCCACTTTCTCAGAAAAAATATGGTACAATTAGTATTCATTATGTTACTGGGACCATGAAAAGGGTGTAATCACAGACTGTAAATAGAAAATAATCATTGTTTGTCTGGTTAATTGGATGGAATTTCTACAGACATGCATTCCAATACAGCGGAAAGGACATATAGTCATGATGACTGCCACTTATTTTGTATTATTCATACACATCTGTGCAAGTCCAGAGACTTCAATTTGAAATTTCCAGGGGCTCTATCAAAAGCATTTGAGGGGAGCAGGGTGGCTCAGTAGAGCTCACTCTCCTCAAACGGAAGTCCCTGCAATTCTGAGTGCAATATAGTCGCATTTGCAACCCTCGCCTATATACATCACTAACTTAATAAATCCATTGACTCTACGTAGAACACTGATCTATAAAGTCACTGACAGCCGAGCCGCAGGCGAGTGTCTTGTCAGTAAACCAAATCAGTCGAGCCCGATTGTAGTGCTAAGTACGTGCATTAAGGCCTTAAAATGGTTGGTTTGGCATATAACCCAACCGGCCTTATTTTTGTTGCCGATCCTAGACTTTTTTATTTTTATTTTTTGAAAAAAATTGATTTTAAACCGTCCCATAGTAATATTTTCCAAATTTTATTTCAACGATGTCAGTGGCCGAGCGGTTAGAGCACGGGTCTCGTAATACAGAGATTGTGGGTTCGAGCCCCAGGCCGGGCGGTTTTCGTCTCCTTGTTTCCTTGGGCAAGAAACTTTACTCTACTTGCTCCGTGGTCGGACAGTCACGTAAAGCCGTGGGTCCCCTGTGCGAATGCTCCTTCATGGGGCGCTGCATACAGTGTATACCTGGTGAGTCTATACATAATCTCCTAATTTGAGCCAAATTTCATTGGAAAATCCCTTTGGGAAGTGGGATTTTCAAATGTTGGAGAAAATTGAGATGTTGCGAAATCGGTTATTTTGCCGCCATGTTGAAACGGCACATATATTTTATATTTTTTCCCCTGAAATATGGCTGTGATTGGTGTACCTATATGGCGTAACGATAATTAAACATTTCGGGAGGGAAAGTGGTTTTTAAAAGGGGGGGGAGGTAGTTCCATGGTACCCCCCCCCCCCTTTATGCACTAACTGAAGTGCCGGGTACCTTTAATATGCAGTATAGTAAGTTGTCCCATACAAACAGAAATAATTCAAGTAAACATTACAGATTTACAACTGTATCATATTTTGACATATTTAAGTGGATTAAATCAAAGATTATAAACAAAGGTCCAAGACATAATACACTGACATTGAAATTATTGGATTATGGACTAACTAACATGAAGGGCATACATTCATGATTGTTTCATAAGCAAAGTGGCATTGGATATAAAATGCATCCTCTTTTAACTTTGGAGGTCAAAAATTAAACTGTTCTTATGCTTTTATTTGTGATTTCAATGAATTATATAATAAAAGGACAAAATAAAAGTAAGATAATTATGAATCAAAATATGACAATATGTCTGGGATGATATGAAATCATTTCTGAACAAAACACATTCCAATCAAAAGTTTTTGACAGCCTTCATCTTGATTTATGTTAAAGTTGCCTACTTGCTATTTTGAAGAAAACAAATTTCATAAACAGTTAAGGTGTAAACATACTATTTTGAGCTATCAAACATTTGGTGCAACAAGGCTTTGTTATTACATTAATTCCAATGCATCTAATCAATAATTGGTGTTGAAAATCACCAAGCAAAGACAATTTGGTAGAGTATTGATTTTTCATCACCAAGCATCCGTTACTAATAGAAAATACATTGTAACTATATATCAGATTATAAGATGACAAAGACTTGATGCACCAAATGTTTGGTAGCCCATAAGAAGTATGTTTTGACCTTTACATATTACAAAACTCATGTCATAATGAGATGGTATGTCAAGTACTAGTACTTGCCCCATTTTTACAGTCAGTTGACACTTACCAGAAACAGATTATCCACATGATCACACATGCTGATAAGTTGTTTTATACTTATATTTATCTTTATTTTTAAGGCCTACAAATGTCTAGGGTTTGTCAAAATAACTTGTTATTTGTAAATATTGAGCAAAACTCAACATACCATAACCGTTAGAACTATAAAATACGTTATTTCATAAGATACCATATTTAACTTTCATCATGTTTATGAAAAATCAGATTCAAAGAACTATACAAAGCTTATTAGTAAACACAAACTATTTTTTGAAAGTTAAAGTTTTATTGAAAATACTTTAATTACCAATAAGCAGTATCCCACATGTTTAAACTCTTTCAGTCCCGTAATTCTTTTTGAAAAACGCTCTCTCTGGACTGGAAGCTGCTCAGAAGGGTCGCATGATATTCACTTATAATAGTTGTAGAGTGCCAGCCTTATTATTTTTGCCATAAATGATGATGGTGCTATATACCTCTTTGTATCAGATTTTTGATTTTCTTCCCCTTTTTCAGATATTTTTATAGGTACACTGGAATTTAATTTTGTCCAATCATGCATGCTTGCTTTCTAAAGGGCCTGCTCGCCAGTCCGACGCCTCGCTTGTCTGAAGGCTCGCTTGTCAGAATAAACAACTCACTACTCTGAAGGTTTGCTAGTCCAAATATAAAAATAGGCTTGTCAGTCTGAATTGTTAAAACAGCGAATTTGAAAAATGTCTAGCCAGTCCAAATTTTAGAAACAGCTCGCTAGTCCGAATTTGAAAATAGGCTCACAAGTCTGGATTTTTAAATAGGCTCACTAGTCCGAATTTAGAAAGAGGCTTGCTAATACAAATTTTGAAAAAAGCTTGCTAGTCCGAATTTTGAAAAGATATGAGAAAATTAACACATAATTTTCCCTATTCGGACTAGCGAGCTGTTTTTAAAATTCGGACTAGCGAGCCTATTTCTAAGTTCGGGCAAGCGAGCTTATTTGCAAATTTTGGACTAGCGAGCTGTTTCTAAAATTCAGGCTGACGAGCTGTTTTTGAAATTCGGACTAGCGAGCCTTTTTTGAATTCAGACTAGCGAGCCTATTTTCAAATTCGGACTAGCGAGCTGTCAGACTAGCTTTCTAAAGCTGCTGTGAACGGCTTCCCAGAGTGAAAGAGTTAACATGTAACATTTGTAATACTGTAAGTTCTGAATTATTGAAATGATAACATTATTAAACAATACTTACTGATGGTGCTACAAATTTGGCTACTTTATTTATCACCCACTTCGGCAATGAACCTGAAAATAAACAAACCAAACTTCAATTACAAACTGACAACAGCTGTCTAGCCAAACAAGCTAATATAATAAAACTCAGCCCATACTTCTGTTTGGTAATTATATGGGGTATAATGTACACAATTTTCACAAGCTAATATAATAAAACAAAGTTTAACAATTACTTGGACTCTGTTCATAAATGTATTATTAGCCATTATACGAGGTATAATGTCCACAATTAATTCTGCCAATATTTGACCTTTGAATCCAAATTATCTACCTTTTTGTCTAAGCATTGTGACATCGATGCCCTGTACCATGGATTTTTTTAAAAATACTCAACCCCTTGCGCTCCTTTACCAACCCTTAAAACTCTTAGAGCGCCAATGGCAAAAATTTGGTGTTTTCATTGATAGCTGCTTTTTGTTAGATTTGATTGTTTCTCTGAATGACTCATTTTGATTTACTATTTGTATACATGATCTACTTATTTGTATACATGATCTACTTGCAGAAGGTTTGAAAAATATGGATGTTTTTATCCCTTTCGTTATGCATTTAAACTTGGCATTTCAAAAATGTTGCTATAAGGCAGCTTTTAATGAAATCATACAATTGGTGCAATTTGCACCATTTGGCGCTAAAGGTGTTAAGTGGGCCATACCCTGTTACCCTGATTATTATTCGCAAACCCCTCTTTCCCTGAAAAAAGAGTCTGATTCGGCTTTATACCGAGTCAAATTCAATCCAATTTATACTGAATGTGCTCTAATAGAGGTGAAAGAGAAATATGTCTTATCAATGTTCAAGAGTGATATTTTAAAGAAACTCTAATCAAAGGAGTATAAGCTGGGGAAGAGATGCAAATATGATACTTTTGAGTTAAACGGGGTTGTTGAACAAACTCCTTTTTATTATGTTGATTTCTGACTTTTAAATGTGTTTGCACTATTCAATACGCATTTCCCACAACATTTTGTAGACTTTTCCAATTTGTGAAAGTCATGGGTTTTTGAATATGCCCTAAGTTTTTGAAGTGAATTATGATTATAAGGCCAAAAAAAAAAATAGTTGTGTTGCCCTCACAGGCCAAAAGTGGTGGGGACGGCCAGGCCGAATTTTTTATTTTTTTTAAATAACCATTACAGATGCCACGTGTAAAAGAAACAAGGTCATAAAAAAAGTTCTTCTTCTCTTAAACTTCGCCAATATACACATTTTGGAACATTTTCGCGGCTGGAAATCAAGGAATATTAAAAATCAAGAATTTTGGTGAAAAAAAAAACGGGTCGGGATTTTCCACAAATCGACCAGGCCGGCGGAGGGCAACACAACAATTTTTTTTGGGCCTAATTTTGTATAAAAAAAATGAAATGAAAATTGTTCAAAAAGGTTGAGGTCAATGACACTAAACATAAATCTTTGTTACTTGGCCTTACATGTATTTCAGGTGTTGCTTTTGGTACATGTGCAATTAAAAATTCACTATTTCTATTGCAAAAGGCCTAAACTGAATTCCGCCAGTAAGCAGTGCTCACCTGGAGTTTCAGCTGGTTGCCTTAACAGTAACACACTTAACCTGAGGCTAAATATATTTGCTTTGCATGGTTAAATATGGATGACGTCACCAGTGCATCCATACAGCGAAAATGAATTGTTAAAATACCGGTAACAGTAGTTTGTTAAACTGTGCATTGCACAAGTTCCACACTGGTTTGCAACAAATCATGCTTTGTCACAGATTTAGTCATTTAAAAAAGGCAATTCCACATGTACTTTGCTTTTTTAATTAGTTAATTAATGTCCAACTAACCAATTCAATTAACTAATGCCCTTTTAAGGACATTAGTTAATTAAAATTATCCTATCAGACATGCATGCTTCAGCTAAATAATCATTACATAAACTGTTTGTACAAAGCAAATATTTTTTTCGACCAGGGAAAGGGTAGCTAAAACCAACAAAAGGAAATCCCCCAGGGATGAGGAGCACTTACATTGTGAGGCGGATATTATGCTCCTAAAAATTGACCCTAATAGACCATTTTCTCATGCCCTTCACAAGGATTTCTCAAAAGTATAGGATTTTCTAAATTCCATGTTTAGGCCCGGGAGGGGGGGGGGGATACTCAACTTTGAGTTATAGGCCATGTGTCAATAAAAGACCCCTATTTTTTACAAATTCCTTTTCACTAAAACAACCTTTGTCACTCAAAGACCAACCATTTTGTTAATTTGATGTAATTTTTCGAAAATTTATCTAAATTCGCCACAATTTGGTGTTTTTTCCCCATTCTGCCTGGGTCTGATTCTGACCTGAAAAGACCCTACATTTTTAATGAATTTTGTCAAAAGACCCCCCCCCCCCCCCCCCACCGTCACTGAAAGACCCCTACTTCCAAGGTGCTCGGTGGCACTCGAAAGTCACTAGTACCTTTCATATGTGAGTACCCCCCTTGGTTTAGGCTTATATAGAAAGTTTCAACATTCCCAAATGCAGCCCATGCATTACAGGCAGGTATGATTACAGGGCCTCCTGTGAAAAGCTCCATTTTTTTCAGGTTTTATTTTTCTGTGAAATGTCCGTTTAGTATGGTACCATGCTGCAGATTTCTGATTTTGTTGTCACCTTACTATCACATGATACGGGCCATTGAAGCTGTGCTTAGTCAAAAATCATGTCCAAGGTAGAATGTCTAACTTCATCAGAATCGTTACCTTTGAAGTTTCTTCTATCTTATTAATCAGGTTCCAATATCCAAAACATAAGAAAAATGTGTTAAAACCAACATGAAAATCCTTTCTCCATTCAATTTTACTCAGTACAAAAACTTTAACTAGATTTTTTCAGAATCAGCCCGATGCCTTTTACCAATTTGGATGTAATTCGCAACCAAGCATCCAATAACCAAATGCAAGGTGTTATTTTAAAGATGAAAATGTCAACTTTAAGATGAGATTTTGGGACCCTTAAGATACATTTCAATATGACGGGTTACAGATAAGGAACGACTCACACATATGTACAAAGGCTGTTCATGATAGAAACAAATAAACTCTATTAGCAAAAAAAATAAAAATAAAGATGAACTGCTAACTGAACACTTAACAAATAAGCTGTGCTATTGTCTCAGGTTAACTGGTTTGATCAGCTTGCTGCTTTCCCACACGTTGCCAGCTTGTGAATGTTGATCCCGGCCAATGTATGGTATACTGCCCGAGGGGGGGGGGGGGGTACTCAAGTTTGGTTTGGGTAGGGACGTGCCGCAGGGAAATTTAAAAAGCCACCCATCCAAATACCAATTTTCAAAAAAAAGGGACCCATCCATATACCAAATCTTCCAAATTTTGAGTCAAGTTTGATCAAAAATTGCATTTTTTCGCCCAAATTTGCGCTATTTTGGCTAAAGTTTTGTGAAGAAATGTCCAAATTTGCGCCATTTTGCGCAAATTTTGGAAAATTGACCCATCAAAATACCACATTTTGGGAAGAAAAAGGACCGATTGAAATACCAGATAGCCTGATTTTGCTACCCGAATTTGCGGCACGTCCCCATAACCACTTTTGTACTAAGTACCCCCCCCCCGGGGTATACTGTTTGCTAAATACAGTAATGACAACACCATGAGACGGAAGATTTGTCTATTAATTAATCTTTCCCCTATAGACATTTTCAAAATCCATCTGGAAATCTCTGGAACATCAGATCACATGGACTTTTTTCAACCAATCAAATACAAGCTCATTAATATGCAAAATGTTCTGGCCTGCCACTGGAAATTCTCTCACATTTTCAGTGCAAAAAAGTGAAAAATTATTATATCCAGACCCTTGCATGTTTAGATGCACTAATTCTGCAACTTTCCAGAAATTTTTGAGGCAAACAATATACATTTTTGGCACTTTTTGCCAAAATTCAAAATTAAAATCCGACATCACCATCATGTTCAGCATAAAAATCCGCTTCTTTTTCTAGGAAAGAATACTTTTGCATTATTTATACAAATAGTTCAAAAGTTAGCGTACAAAAACAGTTTAAGCCATTAAAACTTTGTCCACCACAGCCTTAATTCTAAAAAGTATGTGTGATAAGGTACAAAACCATTTGTTCATGGTTTCGTATTTATGGCCTAACCATAACCAGGCGAGCATCTCCATGTTGTTTCTTGGTTGTACTTTTCCTAATCCCCTGAAGCCATTTCAATTTACCAACACCCATTAGACTTGAGCACATTAGTACAAGTATCAGTGTCTATATGATTAGTATACATAGGCGAAATGGATGGACAGATATACCGGTGTAGAGGAACACAATGTCCTCTCCACAAATTAAATTTAAACAAGAAAATAAATTACATGCACTAAATGGGGATTTTACTTCAAGCTTATATTTTGGGTTGAATTCCTACATCTATACCAAAGATTTAACTTTGCTTACTATTAATACTGCCTGTGAAATAATGTTGTCAGGCACCAGGCTTAGAATAGGTATATTAGGGGACTTCATTCCTTGCTATATAAGCAGGCAAAGAGATAGATTAAATTATTATGATTTGTTTTTATTTTATTTTTATATTTTATGGTACCCTTTCTTAACATTTCAAGAACATGTTCAATCGACTTGTAATATTTGGAAAAAATATGGGGAAAAGGTATGTAAAACAGATTATGGAGAAAGTAGGTTATGGTAAGATATTTACATTTTTTGTCATATAGTTTCAATATTTGCACACATAAACGTCAGTCCATTGCACGGAAAATCACATTACCCCAATTTTTAATCCCATGCTTGGATAAAGATAGTTCAGATTCCAGGATCTCCAGTCAAATCTATGGTTAGATCCCAGTGGTGTCACTCATATTAAAGTTTGTATACACATCATAATTCCCTGTTTTGCCCAAAAGCGAATATAATATCTTGAATATAAATGTATGTGAAATTTCAAAAATTTGACCTTTATGAATACTGTTTTTTTGAAAAAATATATAGTATATTTTGTGTGCTTCATTCAGTAAACTGAAAATGTAAATATATCTTACCATAACTTACTTTCTCCATAATCCGTTTTGTCATTATTATATACCTTTTCCCCAGACTTATTCCAAATATTACAAGTCGATTGTGCATGTTCTTGAAATGTTAAAGGAGCATGGTCCGATTGCTTCAACTTTTTTTTCAAACTTTTGGAGATTTTGGTACACAACCCATGTGAAATTTCACGGCTGAGCTATGTTCAGTTTTGGAGATATATATATGAAAATGTGTCTAATTATGGTAACCATACAGTAACGTATAGGCAGATTTAAAGGAGCTTGGTCCGATTGGTTCAACTTTTTTTCAAACTTTTGAGATTTTAGTACAAAAATTTTGCTCATATTTTTCTCATAACCCTTGTGAAATTTCACGGCTGAGTTATGTTTCGTTTTGGAGATATATACAACGCCGGCGCTACACATTTTAAAGTGGTGCGGCGAACTGAAAGCGTAACGCGTTAACGAGCATTGCGAGCGGAGCTCCTACGGCGTGGGGTCCAGGGGCAAAGCCCCTACCGAGGGTCCAGGGGGCGGAGCCCCCGGAAGCTCTGGGGTTTTGAGGATTTTAAAACGTATTGGAGACCATTCAAAAGCGTTAAGAATCCGGTTTTTTACCACACCGATCGTATAGCTAAAATAGTAAATTTATTTCATAAAACCTGGTTTTTTACCACACAGATCGTAGCTAAAATAGTAAGTTTATTTCATAGCACCGAACCTACTAGCGGGGGTCAAGGGGGCTCCGCCCCCGGAAGCTCCGGGGTTTTAGGGATTTTAAATCGTATTGGAGACCATTCAAAAGCTTTAAAAACCTGAATTTTTACCACACTGAAAATAGTTAATTTATTTCATAGCACCGACCCTAAAGAATTTTTTTTTGAAACATCTTGAGTCATGATTGCATTTTGTACGAGTATAGGACCCTGCATAGGCCTATATGTTTTTCTAAGTTTTGAGAAACTAATGATAAGCTATTGTAGTACGCGTTTCGTTTGACTTTATGATCATAGATTTTGATCTGTTTTGGTCAAACTCGTAAAAACTTGTTAAAATTGTATGCCACCTCAACGCCAAGTTTTCAAGCTATACGCCAAACATGCTAGGCGTATAAACTTACCAACTCGACGTATTCAATATTGGTTTTTACAGGTCTAAAGGGCCTAGTAGTCAAAAACGGACTAATGGATGATACGCAGATGCGCCTGATACGATTGACATTGCTAATTTTGCTTTATCACTGGCCTTAATTACAATTAATAATTTAAATTATTTATGTGCAAATCCTCCCTTTCCTTTTCTCATTTACAATAATAATAATAACTTAATTAAAAAAAAAATCGGGCAAAAAAGTGGTGCGGCGAGCGCAGCACCGGTCGCACCGGTAGCGCCGTCCCTGATATATGAAATGTGTCTAATTATGGTAACCATAATGAATTTTACTAGTAACGTATAGGCAACTCTCAAATACAAAATTGTCCATAAAATCAAAACGGTTTGACAGATTCAGCTGAAAATTGAAATTTAGACTTCTTTAGTGGTCATCTTTCATATGGCATTAAAAATTAAATTTTGAAAAATCAGACCAAGTCCCTTAAAATACAAAATTGCCCATAAAATCAAAATGGTCTGACCGATTCAATAGAAATTTCAAACTTAGACCTCTCTAGTGGTCATCATTGATATGACATTGAAAACTAAATTTTGAAAAATCAGACCGAGTTCCTTACAGATAGAGGACCATGATTTTTGTTAAAGATGTACTTGAAATGCAAACATGGGGGTGTTTATTAAGGACAATTTTACCCATTTTCATGTTTAAAAAAGGGTCAAAATGTCAAAAAATAAACTTGAAATTTTGCGAAAAATTAGGTATTTTTTGACCCTATCATGTTTTCACCATATTTTAACTTAGAAGCCATTTTTTCAAAATCTTCATTCGCAACTTTCCGCTCATTTTGTCAGAGCAACCCATATAAGTTCACACCCTTTATTTTGATGTTTTATTAGATAACCTGTACTTTAGTGGAAGTGACTTCCCAGGGGAGCCAGTTGTCCTCATATTGGGACAATCCTTACCTTTGGGATCTGATTGCGTAACATATATTAGTTCACATCCTTTAT
>JXSR01S075599.1:13826-25311 GCA_000969725.1 Ophiothrix spiculata | reverse complement strand
AGGGTTTCGTTACACCGGAAACGGTCAAAAATGTGCAACATTTTTAAAAGTGGCTCAAATACAGTGAATTAAAAAGGCCATAATCTAGCCATGTAGTATTGCTATACAGTAAAAAATTTGTAAAACATGAGAATGAACATATAATTATGCAGGATGATTAAAAAAGCTGACCCAGAATGCAAATAATGGTAATTCACAAGGATAACAATAATAGGAACAAATAGCCCCTCCAGCAATAATATCAAAATCACCAAAGACACAGTTTACGAAGAAATTGACCTTAATAAAACAGATACAAAATGGTAGCATTGTAAAGCTTCTATTTTTAAAATATTTTCCTGGTATATACCAAAAGCAACCAAATTTATGTTTTTGACTGAAAAATGTGGTGTAGTAACTTCAACTGGTGCTTTTTACATAAAAACGCACTTGGAAAAGTCAGGCTACAGAGAAACACACTATGCTGATATTCATAATCCTGAGAGGGTACAAGACATCCTTACAAATTTTGGGTTTCTGGGTAATTCATGTCTGTAACAAGTTTACTTTATTAGTGACAAATGATTTGTTGGACTGTTAGGTACACTTTCATATCAAATTTATTCTGTAACTTACATAACTTTTTTGTTTACAGATGGTTTTTCACACATAAGCTGCACATAATAATTTCAGGTGAAATGTCATTAGATATTTTACCGTTTCCGGTGTACCCTAACCGTACTGTGGTTTTCAGGTAACCTACAAAAATCTAGAAAAGATATTGATATAATTGTTTTACCATGTGTAGGTGACATTCTTAGCTATATTTGTGTCAATTTTGTCAATGATACAACAGGTAGAACTTTTTGAATGACCCTCGTAGTTTACAGATTAGAAAAAGGAGGCATAAAACCAGCGGCGTAGCGAGGGTGTCTGGCGCCCGGGGCAAGAAGTGAAACTGGCGCCCCCCCCCATGAGTGGGGGTGCAACTTGAAAAGGTACGCCCCCTCCCCCAAAGAAAAAAAAAATCTAACAGCTTTGAAAAACTCTTTTTTGGCTAAAATTGGTAATTTCTGCTAATATTTGCCTAATTTTTTTCCAGCGCGAAGCGCGCAAAAAAAATGGTTGCGTTTTTTCCAGTAATATTTGCTTATTTAAACTAAAAACCAAAAATTTTAGGCAAAATGGGCTGATTTCAGCAGTATGTCCCCTGTTGTTGGTCCAAATTTTTTTCATGTAGTGGCGATTTGGTGCCCCCTAGAGGTGGCGCCCGGGGCAACTTGCCCCCCTTGCCCCCCCCTAGCTACGCCGCTGCATAAAACTTCAACAAAAATGTGACATAGTAAAGTGTCAAAACTTCACACTTGTTGGCTAAAAATGGTAATGAATACATATATCTGATGGTCTTGACCAAAATCTCAATTTTGATTTCAAAGAAACAGGTTACTTTTGGTAGAATACATCACATAATAGCTTTACACATTGACAAGAAGAATTCTGCTAACAAACATTTGCTCAAAATACATATTACAGAAATATAAGTTAAAAATATGAATGGATACACAATTATACATAGCACCAAAATGATACTTTCAACGCACCTTCAAATCTAGATCGGTGGTCCTCGACATTTTCTATTGCTACAAAAAGATCTGGCAGGATGCTATACTCAAGTTCTGCCAGTTAGAGCTTTGATAAGACTAATGAAACTTGATTATTAGTTTCCCGTCACCCGCCCTCATAACCTTTTCAATTTGACCAAAACTTTCATTAAATTCATTAAAAAATCAATTATCTGAAAATTGAAATGGAAATAATCAAAATTGAAACTCTCAAAATGTCTGACATCCCTGCTGATCATAATGAGCAGTATTTCTTAGTTGTAAGGGTAGAGGATGTGGTAAATAATGAAAATTAAAGGATTACCTCATATTTCTATTGATTGTAAAAATTCCAAATTTCTTTTCATAAAAAAACAAATTCAAATCTTTTCACAATCTGTTGCAAAATGTCTGTAATGACATGATCTAAGCATTAATACCTGTTTTAAGACTGTCTTTTATTAACAATATAGGCAATAACCATGTAAATGAAAGTTTTGACAATAATGAATTTTCCAAAATAATGAATAATGAAATCATGACCTCACATTTTTTTCCCAAAAAATTGACGGGAAACTAATAATCAAGTTTCATTAGCCTAAGGTTACAAGGAATTGCATGCATGTACATGGTCACATCAATATTATGTAATTGAATTTTCATAAAATTTCAGTTTCAGATTTCCATTAAGATTCGTAATCTCTTACAACGCAGATATAGCCTATGAATGCATGTACAAGGTATATCTAATCACAAATCTATGTGTTTCCCCATTGCTTTCAAAAATGAGACATCTAGCATATGAGACCAATCTTTGAATATTTAGTTCTCTGCAAATTATAAATTAAAGGACATATTGAGTCTTTTTTGTCCCAAAGAAACCTTACAAGTTACATAGAAAGAAGGGATCAATTCTTGGCTTATCTTGATTTCAATTTCACATTCAGATAAATTACCAATGCATCAAATGAATGATAAATTCTTTAGGTTCCAATTATAACATGTTCTCTTGCAAAAAGAAAGAAAAACACAAACTTGTGATATATCGCACAAGATAAACAATCGATATTATGTCAAGTTGCATAAACAAACAAGGGCAATCATAGTCTAACATAATAGTAACTAATAATCTATGAAAGCAAGATATCATTTTGATGTGACCAAACACACACATGTATTTGAAATTGGTCTAGACCTGGTCTAGACTTACACAACTTATAGGCAAAACAAGAATTTCTTACACAATGTAAACAAAAAAACAGGGCAAGGGTTCCATTTACAAACAATAGAGCCCTGCACTCTGAATTTTTCTTTACACTGTTCAATACATTTTTGTTTGACCTATACATACCCAACTGAATCCAATCTTAGGTCACCTTGTTTCTCGTACGCCATCCTCTAGACATTTCACCGCATGATCTATCGCATCTTTAAAACTCTTGAAAAGTATAAACAATCCAACATCATTCCAATGTATACCATCCGGATGGTACACATTATGTCCCGGATTCCATATCTCCCCGTGTGTCCAAAACTTAGCATAATGTGACATACAATCCAGATTTCTCTTCAAGATTTCATTCAAAACAAGGACAATTTTCAAGGTAGGTGATGGTTTCTCACGCGGTAACACTTGTCCTAGTACGATAAATCTAACGCCAATTTCATAATGAAGTTTATGTATCAGCCTGGTTATACTCGATGCAATATCACTTATGGTTACACCCTCTGCCAGATCTGCTTCTCCTAATTGTAACACCACTACGTCTGGTTTTGACTGCTTTATGAGATCAAGATCTCTATCCAGGCATTTTGCGACAGTTTTCTTCTCATCGCCAAGTAATTCTACTTTCGAGTTATCCGAATCAAAGCCTTCTTTGATTCCCATCTCGCTCATCATTTTGACGAAATTTTCAAGTTGGTTGACGGTGGAATGACCAGCAAATATGATCTTGTATGTCTGTTGTTCTGTAGTACTGTTTGACTGAGAAAGACCAGAACTGATTTGTTCTTGAGAATTGCTTTGCTCTTTTTGGATCCCTTGGGTTTGTTCACTTTCAACTACAGTGCATGAATCGTCCTGCTGAGACTGAGCATATGCAAAAATTGAACCAGTCTCATTCTGTTCTCTTGATTCAACTATTTGGCTTGTATTTACATCTCCAACATCGTTGGCACTGCCTACTTGACCGTTATCTGTTCCGTCTTCCTCAGCAGCTCTGTCTAAATCAAGTCTTTCAACATTGCTTGTAGTTATAATATTGTCAGAACTCTCATCTCCAGCTACTGCAGTAGCAGATTTATCAATATTGTCAGTTTCCTTATCAGTTTCCTTATCCATATTGTCAATACTGGTATCTTCAATATCATTAGAACCTTGTCCTTCGATATCAAATGAACTGGCACCTTCAATTTTATCAGAACTGGCATGTCCAACCTCCTCATTTCTGGATTCTACAACATTCCTTTTAGAAAAATCTTTGGCATTATTGGTATCTTTCACATTATCAAAATTGGGTGTTTCAACTTCATCTGTATTTGTTTGATCTTCGGTTTTGTCAGCACAATTTTCCTCAAATTCATCAGTCCTTGATTCCTCAACTTTGTCACTTTCTGAATCACCTTTGGCAATACTGTTTTCTTCATCATTGTTTGTACTATGATCTTCAATGTTGTTAATAATCATATCTTCAACTTCCCCAGTTTTTGATACATCATCTTTAGCAACACTGGAATCTTCAACATTTTCAGAAACAAGCCTTTTAACATCATCTGTACTGTGATCTTCAATTGTGTTAGTAATCATATCTTCAACACCTTCAGTTCTAGATTCGGAAACCTCTTTGGTACTACTGCCATCAGGACTTTCAGCATTGTCTGCACTATGATCTTCATCAGCGCCCATATCTTCAACTTCCTCAGTTCTGGATTCTGAATCCTCTTTGACAACGCTGGAATCTTTCACATTTTCAGAACCATGTTTTTCACTGCCCTCTGTACCATGATCACTAATGTTGTTGGTAATCATATCTTCAACTTCTTTCTTGTCTGTATTGTAATCTTTATCTGTCTCCGCACACATATCTTCAGTACTGGATACTGTGCTATCTTTGGTAACACTGGTACCTTCAACATTATCAGTACTGAAATCAACTTTACTTGTATCATTGTCTACAAGAGCATTATCATTTGTTCGATTAGATGTTTGGTTAGTTTCATTGCTATTTTTGGTATTATCTAACTGGTTGGTTTTTGATGGAGGAATAGTACTGCTTTCTGTAGGAGATTCAGACATTTCCAAATGCTTGGTCACAGAGGAAGTCCCTTCTGCTTGACCAGCTTTGGACTGAGAATCTGCTTCAATATTTTCAGAGTTTTGAACTGTCTCCTGTCCATCTTCATGGATTCCAAATGGTTCCAAATGCTTGGCCTCAGAAGAAACACCCGAGTCATTATCTCCAGGTGGAGGGATGTCTGTAGCAGGATTATTTTGATCTGAAATTGTCTCCTGAACATCTTTGTGGCTTTCAGACACTTCAAAATGCTTGGTATCAGAAGAAATGTCTTCCATTTGGTTTTCATTTTCAGGTGGCACAACATCTGAATGTTGAATAGTATCCTGAGCCTCTCTATCGCTTTCACACAGTTCTTTACTTTTGGTCACAGAAGCCCCTTCTGGTTGGTTGTCCACAGGTGGAGCCATGTCTGTATCAGGATTATCAGGGTTTGGAATAATTTCCCGAGTCACCTTCCTCTTTTTTGATACGACAGCTTCATCGCCTGTTTCCTTGAGACTACTTTGCTTTTCATTAGAAGCAGAACCACTTGAATCTGTGCTTGATTGAGCAGCCAGTTTTCTCTTCATTCGTTTGATATTCAAAATTATCCGTTTAGCAGCTTCGCTCTTCAAAGACTTGGAACTATTCGTTGTTTCTGAAAAACCTTGAGGTGATTTTTCCACACCTTGTTGCCCTGCATCATGTCCAACTGATGTGTCTTTGAGACTATCATCCATTTTATTGCTATCAAAGCATGCATCATCTTCAATCAGACTACCTCCTTGATTATCAATAGTTACATTTTCATTTGAACTACCTGCATTTGAAGATTGCTCCGTTCCATCTAATATATCATTAGTTGTCATAGTTGAATGCACATCCCTCACAGTTGCCTCTTGAGGGGCGACAGCTTTCTTTTCTGATGCAGTTTCATAAACACCAACATCAATATCACATTCACTTTCTTCATCACTGTTCTTTCCATCACTGGCCCCTTTCAATGTTGAATCTCCTGGTGACTTTGACACTTGTTCGTTACTCTCCTGGGCATCTTTGGCGACTTCAATTAAATTTTGGTTTTGGTCTGATCGTTTCTCTAACTGTGATAAAATATTTGCTTCTAAACAACCAGTCTCATCCATCTTTTGGTCAATTGTACTGCTTACATCATCTTCAACTTCACATGTTTTATTACTATGTTTTTCAGATGTGTCCACATCACTAGTCACATCAGATTTTTTTATGTCACTTCTATCCTCATCTGATGTTTTATCAACACATATTACATTGTCACTGTACACATCCCCTACCACATCTACGGCCTCCTCCATCTCATCATCATCATCTTTGTTACCTGCTTCCAGGGTGTCTTTACCTTTCACATTGGAAACACAGATATCATCAACCAAATCCGATGCACTCACATCATCCTCATCAGCAATTTCTTGATCACTACCGACAACTTTGCTCGATTTATCATCAGTCTCTCCTTCCACTCTCCTGGAGACGCTCTCATTTGCATCCTTGCTCTTGCCTCTTTGCTTACTCCACTTACCAGATCTTAACCTGTGTTCAGTTCCTTCCCTTTCCACTCTACTTGAGATGCCATCATTCTCATCCACAATTTTGCCACTTTGTTTGCTTTTCTGACGAGATCTTAATCTACTTTTAATTTCTTCTTCTTCCACTACACCTGATGTGCTGTCACTTGTTTCTACAGTCTTGCCACGAGACCTTAATCGGTGTTTAATTTCTCCTTCTTCCACTGGGCCAGAGTCAGCGTTGTTGTCACTTGCATCAACAGTCTTACCACTTCTCTGACCAGACCTTAAGCGTTGCTTAATTACTTGTTCCACCTCACCAGAATCAGAGATGCTGTCATTTGCATCCAAAGTCTTGCCACTTCGTTTATTTCCCTCACAAGACTTTGACTGACGTTCATTTTCTTCTTTTTCCACTACACCGGAGACACTGTCGCCACTTGAATCTACGATCTTACCACTTCGCTTGCTAGACCTCAAGCGATCTTTAATTTCTTCTTCACCCACTATATCCAAGACATTGTCACTTGAATCTACAATCTTGCCCCTTTGTTTGCTCCATTGACTGGCACTTGTTTCATCTGTATCCACCTCTTCAGACATTGTCCACTCACTCGATTCCTCTTCCAGATTAGATTCATCATCAAGGAATTCTTGTTCATTTTCAAGTGTCTTCTTAGTGGTGTCTTGATTCTGAAATTGATTAGAAGGGATGGCAAGTTTGTTAAGGTGGATAAGAGGGAGAAATTTCTTCCTTTTCATCCTCAATAGAGCTTTCAACCTCTTCTTTTCTGCTTTTCTCTTTGCTTTCTTCTTCTCTTTTTCCGACAAACTCTGACGAACTAGTTCATTGAACTGAAGCTCCACTTCACTCAATTTCCTCGGGGCTGGCTTCTTTGATTTCTTTTGTTTTGATGTTACAGTCACTTGAGCAGTCTCATTTGACCTACTCTCTTCTGACAATTTATTTTGGTTCAGTTTACTCTGAAAAAGCTGAGATCCTCCAAATAAGGATTCGAATATATTGTCTGGTTTTCTCGATTCAGACTGGCCTGAACCAACTTGGGATTCAACTTGATCACATGTCTCTGTAGATAACAAATTGTCAGATGTTCCTTTGTTACTGACATGCTCCTCTGCAATTGTTTTCTCTATTTCTGATGTTCTATTCCCATTTCCATCTTCATTGGTCTGATTTACGATTCGGTTACTTTTTTCTCTACCAGTATCTACTTCAAGTTCTTCTAGATCTTCGCTGTGCGAGGTTATATTTTCATCTCCAAGATTTTCACTTTGGTTTATATCAGCTGACTTGTCAAGATCTGCAATATGGGTTCTATTTTCATCTTTGAGTCTTTTCCCGTCATTTATATCAATCTGCTTATCAAGATCGTCGTGATTTTGACTTCTACTTTCATCTCCAAAACTTTGACTTTGGTCAACATCAGCTTCTTTCTTGGAATCACCAAATTCCATTTCAACTCTATTTGGACTTTGATCAACTCCCATCAGATTCTTTCCACCTTCAACAGATTCAGAAAAGTTTGGAACACTTGTCTGCTCCATTTGGTTCACTTCCTCCAATTTGTGATCATCACCAACCTCCACCTGTCCATCATCAGGAATAAGCATGTTTCCATCTTGACATACATCATTCTCCTTCATCATATCACCCATGTCTTCAGCAGTATGTATACTATCCTCATTGGTGTTTTCTTTCTGGTTTTCTTTAATAGTTTCTTCATCCTCTACAACCATCTTGTCTACTTGATCAACAAATTCTTTCTGGTCAGTGCCATCTACTGTTTCAGCTTCAACATCAACATCAACCACCTGTTTTTCTTCAGTTCCATCCCTTTCTTGGACACCTGCATCACTCACAGAAACGCTTTCTTTCACTACCCCATCCTCATGAATTTGCAATTTGTTAGCTCGGTCGATTTCATGCCCTTGATCTAAACCAACATTTTTGATTTGGTCCATTTCTTTTCTTTTGGCATCATCTTCTTTGTCCTGCTTTCCTTCATCACCATCCTCATTCATTCCATCTACACCACCACCTTCTGCATCATCTTCTTCCCCAACACTATCTACAACAATACATTTGTCTCCAAGCTTACTTTGAATCAAAGAATCCATGTTAAAATAAAACTCGTCTTCAACCTCTTTTTCCCCATCCTCTTGCCCAGTCCCGCCCATAACATCGTCATCATCTACTTCTGAAATCTCTCCAGATGCAGGCACCTCCCAATCCATGAGTTCAGCTTCTCCTATTTCATCCACAATCATAAGCTCATTCTTCAACAAATCTTCCTTCAATTTGTCTTCTATCTCTTTATCATCTAGATTTTTCTTCCTCTCATCACGTTCCACCAACCTTTCATCTTTCCCATGAGATGTCAAATGTTCCTTCTTCTCATTAAGTTTGCTTCTTTTAATTGAAGACTTCTCTGTGTCTCCTTGTTTTGACTGTCTTGAAGGTCGTGTCTTGGCTAAATGAGAAACTGGTTTGTGTTTAGCTTGTTTTTCCTCATATTTGGTATCCTTCTTTGAAACTACTGACTTCTCTGTCTCTTCTTGTTTTGACTGCCTTGAAGTTGGTGTCTTGGCTAAATGAGAAGCTGGTTTGTGTTTATCTTTTTTTCCCTCAACTTTGGTACCCTTCTTCGTAACTACCGACTTCTCTTGCTCTCCTTGTTTTGACTGCCTTGAAGTTGGTGTCTCGGCTGAATGAGAAACTGGTTTGTGTTTAGCTTGTTTATTCTCAACTTTGGAATCCTTCTTCGTAACTACCGACTTCTCTTGCTCTCCTTGTTTTGACTGCCTTGAAGTTGGTGTCTCAAGTGAATGAGAAACTGGTTTGTGTTTAGCTTGTTTTTCCTCAACATTGATACCCTTCTCTGTCTCTCCTTGTTTTGACTGCCTTGAAGGTTGAGTCTTGGTTAAATGAGAAACTGGTTTGTGTTTAGCTTGTTTATTCTCAACTTTAGTATCCTTCTTCATAACTACCGGTTTCACTTCTGAGGCTTGTTGATGGATCTTATCATCAAAACTCGATCCCTTTTTCAATTTGTCCATACCATTGCTCACAGCCCCTCTATAACTTTTGAACAAATGCCAGTTTCCCCTAGCTGTCAGAGTCACCCCATCATTGTAATAGACATGATGATCAGCCTTGAACCACTTTGAATGACACCAGTAATGGCACCAGTCATACTTCTTTGAATATTGCATTATATATCCATTGCACACCCTGGCTTTTGCGTTAAAAGTCGCCGCTTCATAACCGCTATTCCGCGGCAAGATCTCGCATACGTAGATAAACTTAGTTTTAAAATCCTTATGAATTCCTTCCGCCAATTCCATCAAGGATTTAGCGACGACGTCTGGCGTTACCCGAGGGTTAGCAAGATCATAAGCACCGAGTTGTAAGATGAGAACATCGGGCTTAACGCGTTCAATGGGCGAAATATCAAATTGGATAAACAAATCAATAGTCGCTCCCTGCACTCCATGCATGTGTACTCTGCAGCCTTTAACATCAA
The DNA here is from genome assembly GCA_000969725.1 of Ophiothrix spiculata. Classification (NCBI taxonomy): domain Eukaryota; kingdom Metazoa; phylum Echinodermata; class Ophiuroidea; order Amphilepidida; family Ophiotrichidae; genus Ophiothrix; species Ophiothrix spiculata. The sequence continues at coordinate 15,367 of JXSR01S075599.1, read as the reverse complement.
AACTCTCTAATGCTGTCTTGCTATACCACCTTCTGTTTTCTCTCACACAATGTGATAAATTGCAAACCAGTGTGTGGCCTGCTATAAGAATATGACACACACCCGATTTCTTCTTTCTGACTTCTGTAGGTGATTTGTGTGCACCAGCATTGTCAAGCTTACTAGACAGTTTAGAATTTTCTGTTGATCTGTCATGATTTAAGTCTTTCCTACTGAATTTATCCTCAATGTGCTTCTTTACCTGATCCTTAGTTGTTCTGACATCATGTCCTTTTGTTCCACTCTTCCTATTAGCAGTACCTTTCTTCTCATCGTTTGATGAAGTATTCTTAACAGAAACTTTTACTTCATGCGTTTGTTTCGATCTACTCATAGACTTGGCATCATTTGGATGGTTCTGTGCCTTCTTCATTTGTGTGAACTTCTCTACACTAACTTGGTCTGAACCTACATCTACCGTTTTCTCATCTTGCTTTTGATTTTCATCATCACTAGTACCTTCCACAATTTCACCCTCTTCAACCTCTTCCTCCACAACATCCTCCAGAATTCCTTCTTCATCATCGGAATCATCCTCCCCAACCTCTTCAATGCTCTTCACTTCATTTTCTGATCCGTTGTCATCAATTTCAACGACATCATCATCCACAGGTTCATTTTCTTGCTGTATTACGACTACATCTTCATCATGTTCATCAACATCCATGAGTTCTATAGGGTTGCCTTCCACATGTTTAGCACTGTCGCTCTTTGTTTTCTCTGCTATTATGGACACTTCATCGTTTACCAGTGATTTTGCATTTTGTGATTGTGAACTTTGACCTGTACCTTGACTTCTACTTGCCAGTCCAGTCTCTGCTGGTGTGATTTTCTGCTGAGGGTCTATACCTTCTTTGGCAGCCATATTGTCTCCAGCACCCCTGTTGTTTGTCTTTGATAACACAGCTTGAGCTTCTTTGGTCGCTTGTACATCTGGAGGCATTGGTATATTGTGTTTTATATACCAGATCTGTTGTGACAAAAATGAAAAATAAATCAAATTAAGCTAGTGTCAATTTAGGGTTACATCTTAGTCAGAAAATGTTGCATTACAGGTTCAGCGATTTCATCACTAAGACATTGTTATATGTCTACCAATATGCAGGCTTCGGATATTAAAACAATTATCTTTGTGAAATCACTAGGCCACATTCGTATGGTAAAAGCATGGTTTGTGTGTCAAAATTTTTATTTTTTTCTAAGCTTTTCAATTTCAATATTCATATGTGAGGTTGGGAAATCCATCAAGACATAATGTCTGCATAATATTTGTGAATGTAAAATCCAGATCTATTTTTGAAAATATGTTTAAAACAGTGCAATGTTAAATTGGTTTACATACAAATTTACCTGGCACATTTGGGAAACATTTCATCAACTTGGAAGTACGACCCAAACTATGCAGAAAATAACGCAGCATACATGCATAAATGATGCAATCTTCTGCGTATACACTATTAGACTTGTGCAAAAATACATACCAATAGGCAACTTAAACATGA